>QNGE01002780.1:0-74847 GCA_008508345.1 Paragonimus westermani | reverse complement strand
ATTTGGCGTTGAACCGGACGGCCTGGAGGAATACGGTTCGGGTGGGCGTTCGAAAGTTCAACGAGCAACTATTGCGTGGTCGCGAGCGGAAGCGTGTGGTACGCAAAGGAACCATCGGCGCCATAGGTCGCAGTGACGCGACTATATGGCGTTGCGATGTGTGCGGCCGCGAATGCGTTGGCTGTTTGGGATTGGTAGGTCACCAACGTACTCATAGTACCCCGTCGGCGAAGAGACGACGAGTACGTTAGGCTCAGGTAAGTAGTATAAGCATATCCATGCCACTCCTGTTAATGACTGCATTGGTTGACAACCTGGTTGTTGACATTTAACCCGCTCATATTTTCAGAAACTTGGGTGTCTGTGGTCTTTTACCCATTCTTCTCTTCGACTTTGTTAGTGTATTGTATAATGAATGGTCTGTCTGGCTTTTCGTAGTTCAATGAGAATTCCGCTTTTCAACCGTATCTTCCATGGGATGCACTAACCTGCACTCCTTTACTGCAATGCTTCTTGTATTACACTTCAAAAATCTTTCTTCCTAGTTTAAATCTCGTCATTGCAGCCTCTCTCTGTTTAGTTTCCGAGGGATAAGAGTTTCCTTTCCTTATTAGCCAATCAAGTGGCTAACCAGCATTGGCCGGCTGGACAGAAAGGCCCCACTGGCACACCTCCCGGTCTTATTCCTTCTGGTTTACACTAGATATGTGGTTTGTGGGTGAAACTGCAAGTGGCGCGGCGCAAGCCAATTGCAGTGATGGTTAAGCGCAGGCGTCCTTTGGCTTCGGTCACTGTGACAAGCTAATCCGAATTAGATGCCGGTAACCGGTCGACTGAAAAGAAGGAAGTCGACTGGGTAATGTGTGTGACTTGTGCGATCGTGCACAAAGGAGTTAATCGAAAATGCACATACAAAAGCAGAATGCTGGAGTTTATGAGACCTAATCTGGACTAGTGACATGGACTCAGTAAAACCCAGTTACAACGTTATCTGGAAATCTATCTTGAAATCTGTTATGCCTGTTGATGTATGAAACGCACTATTCAAATGCCATTAGCAAACAACGAACTGAAGGGCACTTGTGTCAGATTCTCCCAAGCGACCCATAAACGATCACAACGAATCGCGAATACATTTACTTATTCGGACATGTTTATTAATTCAGAATACAGGGGTCATCTGGTAATTTGGCTACTCAGTTCGTACGATTCGACGGCCTATATTTATAGGAAGCTAGGTGAAGGAGTGATCATGAACCTTACTGATCGCACATTCATCTGCACACTAAGAAACCCAACCGCCAGAATGCCTACTACAATGTGGTTCCGCCTCACCATGTGTTTACTACGCCGGTTTCTACTCCTGATGCCGCACGTGAGTTCCATTTTGAAAACAGGTTTCTACAGATGAATTTGTGAGGAACCGTACATAAACTTCACCGTATTTTGGTTAACGAGATTGTACGATGGATTTCAAGAGATATCTTGTTCAATGAGACTACTTCAGATAGTTCTAATTCAGCCGAATGATATCTATTCTCTGTCATTCGGAATGAAATATACGTTCATCTTGACTGCTCCCCATATTTTTGTGTTCCGTCACTTTTCAACATAAACTTGGAGGTGTCGGTATCAACTCTAGTCCGTTTTTAACTCTACTAAAGATAAACTGTCTCAATGGGGTTCCTCTTAAAATTGCGTGAGTTCTATTTCAATTTTTAGGTGAACGAATTGTTGCATCGTGAGGTAAAGCAAAATCGCTTAATTAACAGTAGTACGGGGACATGGAGGGTTTGTCACTTTGTATTTATGAATAAAACGGCTTGCTTTTCACGAACGGGAAAACCACTTGAAGTTTCAACCGGGCGTTTTGGTACTAGAGGAACTTGAGTCTCACACCTGCATGCAATAGTTCCTCTGCATGCTCTTCTGTCCTGGTGGCCAATGACTAATTGTTCGTCCCAAGGTGTCTCAAGAAAATGAAAGGCATTTATTAGTGCATGGAACATTGTGTTGAAACATTTCTCCCAAGTAGATCCACCCCAAAATCTGTATGTTGCGGATGCTTTGATGTGCACTAATCATAACTAGAGGTGCGAGTATTCCAACTCTCATCGAAATACCTCAGCGCGGACGACCGGACGAGCCATCGCTCGACGAGATCGGACCGACGATTGGGACACGGTAGGCAAATTAGAATGGATGAGCTGACCGGAGGACCGATTATTCCAACATTCGGTGGAATATCTGGACACGGTCTTCAAATATGGTTGAAACCCATAACGGATAGGGTGCGGACAGCAGGGGCGACCGGTTGAGGCATCGTCAAATGAGATCGGACCAACGGACAAGGAATGGCTGGCGAAAATCCCCACGACAGAAGGCGTCGGCCGCATACCCAAACCAGGTAGAAATACATATGACGTGTGAGCGGAAACCGGGCTGTTTTGTGGACCGGAATTCCGGCTCATAAATGTGATCGCACCTGTGGCGTGACAACCAGCAAGTTGGACAGCAAGGATTGTGCTTTATTTAACGCTCTTTCACTACGATATAACGTTGCAGTTAAAACTTGGTACGCATGCCTTTCTCAAACCACGATTTGTTTTAGCGCGGCCCTCCCATACATTGACTTAGTGTTCATTAGATCGTCTTGGCCATACCGCCGTAGTAGCACCACCTCTGCAATGGCTTTGCTGAGCGGCAAGCTCCAGCCTCCACGTCAAGCAGCTTGGCGAAACGCACACAAGCCAATCTCACTAACAGCGCCACAAGACCGAACGTTTTTGAGAAGCACAATCACGTTTCGCCGGAACACTCAACACTAAGTGGCTCACTAAAAGCCGCCGATCAACTAGCATTAAATTCATTTGGTGTCTGACTTGTTTTTTTCAGTGAAATGTGTGGGTAGTTAACCGGTCAATTCATTTTCTACACGTGAGTATCCACTAGTTGGTTACTTCATACAACTAACACTGGACTCAGTTCCACTTGAACTGCATCAACCACACCACACCACACACAATATGTAAGTGTGTAGGTATATACCCTGTGTGAAATATTTCTTAATATAGTACATATACTTTGCATTCACTCAATTTTGACATATAATCTGGAGGCGGCGAACATTAAGACTTACCGGATTTGATGATTATCATTCGAATTGCGTCACTTAGCCGAAATCGGAAGTGGGCGCAATCGTATTCGGTTTTATGAACCTAGCACACATCACAGGGTAGTAACCATGATTTGTATCACACACACGATCGTAGGTTAGGTGCGCAAATGTGCAATTTGCTTTCCAGTATCTACGCTTCGATAACTGACTCACAACGAAGAGGGTTCAAGTGTGTATGAGAAGCGATCTGGACATCTGATACTTTACCACGTGTTCTGTGGTTCTTCTTGGGCTACCGGTTTTACACAACTACTGCTGCGGTATCATATTATCGATTACCAAGTCTCATTAATTGGTCGGATCAAACTAGCATTGGAGAACATAAACATTTGTGAAAATCAGTGCTAAAATCCTCATGTTGATGCGGACACTTGTGACTGGTCAATTAATCTCTCTGAACTTTTCTACTGCACTTATTCGCACGTGGTTTACTGAAGGCTTCCAAAGGAACTACTACGTTTAGTCCAGTATATTTTTCGCATCCGAAACCTATCCAACGCATCTGAGACTAGTTGGGTCACAGTGAACTATCAAAAATGCTTGTACTGTTTAATCAATCAACCAAGGCTTGAAGAAAGCTTACACTGTTATATCAGTAGTTATACAGTTTTTATGTTGATAAAGTACTTAAAAATATGGCACAGTGAGTTGGAGGGATGTCCAAAGTATCAAATGGCAAGACGAGCTGCTAGAACCATTACTCTTTTTCACATATGGCTGGCTGGTAACCCTAACTCAAGCAAACCTTGGCTTATTGTGCCAATGAGAAGGACCCAGATATATGAAGTGTAACGGACTCATCGCCGTTTCCGTCTCCCACACACAACTTCGTTGATATTGTGCAATGGAACACATACAGCCAGGTAGTCTAAACTCTTGGATAACTGTAACGTTTAAACAATGGTTCAGTTCCTTGGCAAACTAACGAATCCATCTTTCTGCGCTCAAGACACGTTCGTGTTGGCATAGCGGTTACCTTGGTAAGTAAAACATGATCATAGCCAGGCATGTTTAGACAGTCCTGATAACTCGATCCGCGTGTCCGGTGTTTGGTTTATTCGTGTATGGTTGCCTCTACACTTCGTCTGGCTTGTGTGGTTTGTTCCACCATACACAATTAAACATTGCTCAAACTTTCAGAGTTAGGCCGGTTCGTGTCACTCGGTTCTCTTTGCTGGATTCCAATGATCAAAAATTTCCGAATCGAAATTCATTAAAATTTATCTCTACGCTAGTTAAACATGCTTGAAGGCACAGTCTAGTGAACAAACTCGTTTACGGCTATTCACCGTCAGGTCAAATACTATGAGACAACTTTGTCGGAGCGAAATGAGGAAGATTAGAAACGAGTTCAAATGAATTCATTCAGGTCACAGATATAATGGGAGATACCACTTTGATATAGTTATGTCACAATTGGGATTCACTAGAACCGCGGCAGTTTTATCGGTCACCGCAAAGATGGTAGTTTCCGGTGATTACAACGCCTTAACAAAATGTTTCTGCGAGCACCATGGTGAACGTTCCAGTCATATGCTGATCGTTTCGGCCGTAATCACGACTCTACTGATTCCATAAATCGGACAAAAAGTGGTCTGATCGATTGTGTGACTCGAAACGACAAAATTTGTCACAACCATTTTGGCAGTTGTTTTCGTGACTTCACTACTGTTCCTGTTCAGATAAATTTCTGCAGTCCACAGTACAAAGTAAATGGGGATGCACAGAACGCAACTACAGAAATAGACACTTTGTCCTTCAAACGTAGTCATAAATTTCGGGTGAAGCTGAAATAAACACGTTGTCTGACAGTATAGAGAAGTCCACCGACATCGGCATTGAGCCTTCTGGCTACTGTTACAGGAAGTGTGCCATGTCTGAATGACAACAAAATGCGCACAACTTTCTTTTCTGTCAGAGACATCATGTCCTTCTGCCCGCGACGATGCGTGGTCTTGCCTACATGGCACCCTGATTTTCTATTTAGAAAGAACAACGAGCGTAGGAAAGGCGATTTATTAGAAATCAATGTTGTATGTCCTCAAAGCCATAGTCATCAAGCAGTGCATGAAGGTTCCTTATCATGTGTCAGCGAGACAGAGCCGCTAGTAGGGACATACTAGAGACTTCACGATTTTTCTTCTCACGTACCTTTCGTCAAACACATTTATCGTTACGGTACAGAATGAGCGTGCCCAGGAAGGCTTGCTGATAACAGTAAACGGTTGTTCAATGAAACAAGGTCTCCATGGTCCAGTTCGCACCCGTTTACACTCAATTTTACCAACCGAAACCCCAGTCCAAAACTCAGTAGTACATTCAGTTAAATGTGTTGTGCACTCCTACTCGATTTGCTGTTTGACTGACGTGTTCTGTGATGGCTTTTCGTTTGTCATACCCTGTCCATCAAGTCAATTTAATCCAATGACGGCTCCTTCAGTCTCACGTGTTGTACGTGATACACTCACTCTGGGCTTCAACCATATCCCACCACTGCACTGAGATAGTTCACTGAATTTAAAGGTGTTCACGTTTTCTTCTTGATCGCCTATCAGATGATGACAGGTATCAGAAAACGAACTTGTTCACTACCTTGTCTTGAATTATTACCCCGCAGGTTTTCAAACGTTCAGGTTTCAACAGCATCTTTTTCAGAAGCTGTCACTTTTTCAATCAGCTTTCATTGCTGTTAACAAATGTACGCCTGATTATACTTTGGTGGTTGATGGAGATTAAGGGGAATACTTGGCCAAGCATTCGAGTGTGTACGTCAGGGTGTTGTAAACCATCTTTTCCCTTTCTGTATCCAGTCGAAATTGTGATACCAAGACTCAAACAATGTAGATCCATCACATATGCGACTGATGGTTTAGACAGCATGGAGGTAAATAAATTAACGATACAGAACGAGGCCTTCTAGGGACATACAACTGAGTACCGATGTGATACTGTTCATGAACGATGGACCAATTCGGTGTTATTGTGAACAGTAACAAAAGCACACCATGGCGCGAAAATATTCACGGATTACATGGTTATTTCCACTCTTCGACCTCGTGTGGTGCAGTGAATGGGATGCCTAATCAGAAAACTTCATAGGAAGCTTGTGGTCCGGCATGAACAGTGGTCACTCGAGGAATTAAGAATATATTCATTGAAATCATCAATCAGCTGTAAGATATCCGCACCAAATTTAGTACGAATGAAGACAAACAGTTCGTTTAACATGTTACTGATAAATAGATTGAGAATAACACAACGTTAGGAGCAGCTTGTAATACTTTACGTTCCATCCACCCCGAGTGGCCTTCTTCTGGAATGTTATTTCGATTACAGCATTCCTGAGGAAGGCCGCCGGAGGTGATTAAAACTTAGAGTATTTCAACTTGCCCCTAACTTTGTGCTTTCCTCAATCTTTTGGTCTATATCCACTTAAAGTTACCTTGGTGATCAATGGCGAGAAACAAGTGTACTTACGTAAGGGTGCAATGAGTCAACAACCACACCGTTCCCGAAAATTGGACATTTTTGTTTTTGTGACCTTTAGTCCTGTTTGCATGTGTGAGAGAATCAGCTAACAAATATTAGACGGCGTTACTGAATTTTTACCGCCAGTGAGCTGGCAGTCTATCTAGCTTTGTAATTTCGATCGATACTGCGCATTTATGTGAAGTCATAAACTCTCAATTTAACTAAGTCAATACCAATACAAATGACAAGCGGCTGAAGAATCCCAAATCATGATCTGATATTCAATTTCATTTTGAGAGAATTTTGTCATCTTTCCTCAATGTTGGTGCATTCCAGTTTTTGTATATCGTGTATATATCCTTATTGGTTTACTTGATAGAGACACGACTATTTGTTTCTTCCAAATCTCAACCTAAATCTCAGCCTGGCTAAGTGGGCATTACAGTGGTTTTCAGAATGTACCTCGGAGTTGTAATTCACAGGATCATTTCCAAACTGATGAAGTTACGTGGGAGAATAAATCAGTAGGGGTGACGTAATTTTATCAGCACTGTAAGATAAAAGTACATATTGTAATACTGTTTCTTTAAACCAACTGGAACGTTTTATTGTACCATTAGGGTATGTGCTATAAAGTTGTGACGCCTTATGAGCTACTCAACTATGTCATCCACTTGAAACCTACGTTTATTCACACTATGTCATGAAACTACAGTATGACTGTGTATAGAAAAACCAGTCCAACCGGCCTGTTGTAATAGTTATACAGTGGAGTTAATTATGCTATTCAGGTGCTATCGGCAAAACCGGTTGACCTGCCCAACGGACTCCGGACTCGTGATCCATGCTGAACTAACTCGCACATTTGATTCTCGTACCGACAAGAGATCACTTACTTGTCAAATACGACATTCATTTGAACAAATCGTACGAGTGATATCGGGATAGTTCATGTGTGCACCTCAAAAACCGAATCTCTTGTCAACCTTGTGAAATAATTTGGCACGGGGTCTCAGTAGTCGGTTCACCGGGTAATTGGATGCCAACTAAGTTACGGCATCGATGGATAGTTAAAATCGCTCAAAAAATACACAGTCATCTTAAAAATAGGTTTTTATACTTCATACACAGATTAATTCATTTGTATTAATTCATTTGTATTACTGTTCACAGTTTTCTCGCTGGAACTGATACACATTTAGCCAGATTAAGCGTATGGAACACGGATGGTAGCGAGTCATGTTGTCAGTTTTCGTGTTACCGGAGGTTATTCTGTGCCTTTCTAGTCTTCTTCTATCGTTTCACTCTATGGTAATAGTTTTTAACTCTCTCATCCAAAGTAGTCTGAACAGATTGTTGGGCTGGTCAACATAGATCGAGAGAACAGATGCATTGCGTTTGTTCTACATTGTGAACAGAGTGAAAGTGTTGCATTTGCCTAGAGTAACGCGTCTGAGTGTCCATGCAGGAAATGCAAACATATGTTGACGTCCTCCAGCGAGACAACTCTATCTATCGTCATAAGGTGAGTGCAACTGTTAACTGGACGTTAGAGTAATCGTGGTTATGAGACAGTCTACGCCTACTGTATAACCGCTGTCTAAATGCGGTGATGAGCTACGAAAGAATTACTTAATAAGGGTGTTGGCTATAGTACTTGGAGAAAGTTGACACATTCACTGTGTCTCTGGCTCCTCGCCAGTGGACTGACTTCAGTTTGTTTTAAGTCCGTTGACTGGATGAACTCTGTTGGCCCCACGAACATTTTTCACCGGATGAGAACATCATTACAACACTGCTGTCACAAGCGCATACGAGGATCAGCAGCCTATGATCGTGTTTTTAAATGCCTCGGTTTACCACTTGCATATATATAAAGCAACATTTTACCAACAGCCGATATGTCTAAGTTCTAGGCAAGAACCGAATGGCAGAGAACCGAATATGGAAACATCTCTAAAGCCATGGGAACTTCAGTACCAAAAGGACAGTTGATTGAATGTTCTGGTTTCTGTGTCTACGCTAATTAACGAAATCAACGAAATAGTATCAGAATTCTGCGACGTACACCTAATCACAGCCCTATCATGAACGCACTCACCTCATTGGATAAAATCTAGCGCATAGCGTGTATATAATATACGTAGTGGGGAAATGTACAGTCTTGGAGACTAAGCTGAACAAGTACTGGAGAGTAACTGAGGGTGTTCAGATGGGGACGATCTAAGTGGTGGACTAAGCGGGTATCCAAGGTAGCCAGTAATATTGTACGGATATGAAGCAGCTGTGTGAAAGACCTGGAGTTTGTAGGCGCCAATTGTAAGGAGTATTCCAATACCAATACGGAATAAGTTTGTTAAACAATTAGTTAAACAGCAAGTAAGCAGATCACCAAGAAAACGAATCAGTCGGTCAACAAATGTATGAGGTAGTCAACCGCTTTTTCCCGCTCTATTCTTTTGTGATGAACAGAGGAAGCTTGAGGTCAGTTGTATCAAGTAAAGTTCGGCATGCTACGTGCGTAGCACGCACCAATACACATTTTTCCTCTGTTCATAGTTAAAATCATCGTCTCAACCTGTCGCAAGGTGCAACAAACTACTGACTTCACATGACGTTCATGAGTTATCGCACGGTGGCCAGTTCGAGGCCGTTTGACCAATGTTGATAAGTGTCTTTATCTGTACACACTTACAAGAGTTGGATTGTTAGATTAAAGTACTCGAGCATAGGAACCCGTGTTTCCCATCCAGTGATGTATAGTCCATAAATTGGTGGAGAGTTTGACTGTATTCTCAAAAGCTGGCTTGGTATTCGATCAGCCACGATGATCCGTAACTGTCGTGATTACAGGTGTTCTTTCCAGAAAAACCTTATGTGATTCTCCCTTACACTGATTAAACGGACTGATTAACTCCGTAGGTAAGTGAATTGCGAACCAAACACACCACAGCCAAGACAGCAAATAAGTGTTCTCAACATATCCCAATCCCAGTGTCAACTGCAATCTGCATAATGAAACTGAATATCGATCAATCAGTTCAATACTGCTCTTTCTGACGGATACTAACAGTACAAAATATTGGGGCTTACTATCCGAAATTCATGTCTAACCTATTTTTTACTAATTGTTGGTACACATCCCCAAAGAATGAACATTGAGTTGTTTCATGTGTCGGAGGACATCTAGTCAGTCTTTTCCGATGCAGTGAAACCTCGAGTGTTAAATGAATTAGGTTAAAATGGAACCGATAAATCATTATGAACGTTGAATAGTGTTTCGCTGAAGTTTTTCCCGAGCTCACTCAATTGTACAATTACGTAAGGTGATAACACTTAGTGAGCACGCCTAATACCTTGCCAACATGCACCGATGTACTTCAGTAGACTGTCACATCTGATTTCATCTACTAACACATATCTCTTCAATACCCATCCAGTTCAGAAAGGTCAGTCAATCATCAGAGGTAGACAAACTGAATAACGAGCAGGCAAACTCACTAAGTTTCGCAAGATTTACACCTTTTCTGCTACCTTGGCCTAGGGGTCAGGCTTGTGTGCTGTTTTGATCTGGCGGTCCTTCCAGGCTCAGCCACGTCAGACTGGCTAAAGAAGGGCAGACAAACAAAAGACGGATGCCGTCGTTGTGAATGATGCCAGTGTATCGTGCTCTAGTTCAGCTTGATGTTTGCTCTTTCCTGATCTGGTTTCCCGTGTTTGTGACTTGTTTGTCTCTACAATAGTATTACTCTTCCGTGAGAGTGTCGAATTCAGAGGTGTGGGGCTCTCGAGACGGTATGTAGCAATTGAGATTTGATTGTTGCTCACAGTCGATGCTGTTGCGATAGTGTGTGTTCATGTGTGTGTGTGTGTCAACCATATGTCTGTGGAAACAAAAGTCCGTACATCCATGTCGCATTTCGCTCCGTTGCACTGATCAGAACGCTCGAGATCTGTTGGTCTCCACGTTGACTGACTTAATACATTACCAGACACCTATTGAACAGTCGGCATCCGGAAGTCGAGCCGCATTCTCTTATTGTGACTCGATGGCCTCGCAGTCGGAAAGGATGTCTTATCACCGACACATTGCGCCGACCGAAGGTGGATCAGCAGAAACATCTACAGGTAAATTAAGCACTCCGATATCTGAACGAACACAGTCTTCATCGAGCCAACAGATAAATGCAGCGCACATTTCTGTTACAATCGGGTCGTGTGCTAGTCCTCGAGACGTGTCTCCGTCGGCCCTCAGTACCGACAACAGTGCCGAGTCACGTGAGGTAAGTCCGCCGGCCCCGACGAACAACCGTTCGTCTGTTCAGTCCAGTTCGGAAGCTCCCACGATTAACTCGACAAATGCACATCGCTCTAGCTCTCCATCTTTGCCGGCCGGTCTGCAATACTTGCCATATCACATTACAACCAGTGCGCATATGCGCTTATTTGCGGAATGACGTCGCTTTTGGATGTAATGTTTTGCTATCATCAAACACTTCGCGTCCGTGTGATCTGGGCTGTTTTTGTCAAACTCAATTGTGAAGACCAGATAGTATATAGCCCTGTAAAATTGTGAAGAGTGTGTCCGTGAAACTAGTGGTCTGATTTGTAGGGCAAGTCACATCATGTTACTTTGGAATTTCTATTGTGAACACCATCACATGTTCAACAGTAGAAAAAAACAAAGGGAGATAAGTTAAAGTGGTTGAAATAAACATGATGTACCCACAAAATGACTGAGAGGTGAACACCTCTGCACGTTCACATGCTAGGTGAACTCCGGAAAAATAGTATCAGGGTTACTAACTATTGTAGTCAGGTAAGGAATCTTGAACTTTTACGTTCGAGTACGCATGAACCTGTATATGGTCTTGTCACATGAATGACTAATGGTGTTGAAAAAGGATTACCGTTATCCCTCAGTAATTCGTTAGTAGACTGCAAGTGAAAGTCAGCGATGACATTTCTAAATCTGTATGTATGGGGGTTGTGTCAGACTAACTACTTTGTAGATGTGTTCTGGAATTGTGGATTTTTTTTAAAAGAGTATAGATAAATACAGAACCGCTTCACCAACGAATCCTGAAGTTGAGAGATAAGGAATGGAAAATGCTTTCGGAGGAACCATAAAACAAGTGTGTGTTGATTTTCGTGCGAACACTGTTAGTACGAAGAAGACGATGCGTACTGTTACAAAGTAACCCCTACGTTGAATGATAGTTGTCTAAGAAGGAATGTATTGTGTGTACGTAGTTCCATATAATGTCCCACGAACTTCTGATGACGGTTGCCAACGCATAGAAACAACACGTGCACCCGTCACTGTATTCACGCACAGGTTACGAGGTTTTGATTAATCTTTCAAGACAGACAACCCATATTACAGTAATGTCAGGAGTACCGGAACAACTTTCCGATGACATTTTACCTGAGTACTCTGATTGTATAAAAGAACTTTCATACGCACGCGGGTTAACTGTCTCGCGATGGAGCACGGCGTTATGGTTGTACGCGTATTCTACTCGCTAGGAGTTACGTGGTAGACTAATTAAGCCAGATTGTGCTCCTTAACCCTGAAGTAGTTTGTGCGATGCTATCCACTTTTCGTAGCCTTAATGTTGTCCAAGAATCATTCCGAGTAACCTTACATACTCCACTTAGTGTTAATAGAACAAAATTGGCAACGCACACCAATGTCAATCTTGAACGTCGATAAGCATAGTGATGAGGATCACTGGTGGTCAGTTGAGTGGTCATCCTGGCAAGTCTAATCCTCTCGGACACTCAGCGCTGCTAAGTTGCACACTTTGATAGCAGTTTAGAAGAATTCTTTTCGTGGATTGAAGTTGTCCGTGTGGTTTTGAGTCGTTTCCATGGGTATCATGGCTCGGGCCAATGTTGATCTGGACGATAGTTCACGAAGTGAAACGTCACTAAATAAGTAAAATTGTATGGAAAGATGAAAAGTTAGCAGCCTTACCTACACAAGTCAACCAGCAATCGCAACCGTGCTTTCGATGACGTTCACAACCAACTATGTGAATGGTCGTGCGGACCTTAGCCTACTGGGCGGCTTCCAACTGCCAGCAGCCACATTGAACAGTACGTGATGTGGCAGGCGTTCTGCTGGCATAAAGAATACAGAACCCAGCCAGCACTGGCTGCATTTGTCTTCATTAAGTTGATTGGTGGTCGCGAACGTGGTAACACGTGTACACACTGATGGACTGTTGCGTTGTCCACACTGTCAATCCATTCGACAGAAACTAAATAGGGGGCAACGGTTTTCGAATATTTGAGGGCTTGTGTACCCCCTCCGTTCCAAAAGGTTAAGATTGTGATCTGTGTAACAAGATGAGGTACATATATAAATTGCAGATTCTCCCTGCAATTGACAATAGGACATCCTTATAACTATACAACTGATGGTTCGTAATTACGCTATGTACCCCCGCTACTTTACCACAAATCTAGTAAGCGATATTATAATTCCAGTGTCGCACACCACGGTGATGTTTGCTATCACATGAGCAACTGTACCACATGTGCGTCACGTACTTCGAGACCGCCTTGAATTGAACAAAACCATTCGATATTCGCCTTGGTCTTAATCTGGTGCTTTTGCTTCGAAAGTTATTCCCGTTGCCATTGTAAATCTCCTTGGATAAATTGCTTATAAGGCCGTTTTCGACCTAGTCAGCGATGCTCAGAGGATTTTGGGCGCAATCTTCGCCTAGGGTTAATTCCAAGTCTGTAACCTCCCCTACAAGGCAAGAAAAAGCCTCGATTTTATATCAAACAATGTTTACACTTTTCCAGTGTCCTCTTATCTTGTAAATTTCCTATACGTTTCTTATGACGCATACAAATTCGAACAAGGCGAAAGCGGCAAGTTTTTTACATGACGTCTGTTGTTTTAACTCTTCCATGACGACTTTTAATTTGGTTTCCGCATCTAAATGCGAGTGACTTCTTGCTGGTTCAAGGGACGGTGATGTTATTGATAATAGGCATGAATGGTTTTCTGGTCGTTCACGTCATACTGAAACACGTAATAACCAAGGCTTGAAATTCCGTTTTCAAGTACACTGTCACTGGTCAATTCTTGCTGATTGTTGGGGATGTTATGTACCCCCCAAAACTGTCCACTTGACCGGTAATGAACATTTACCACTTTTGTAAATTCGAATTCCTCTAATGCACCATCTTTTTTTATTTCTGACGCCGATTTATATACTGGGCGCTAATTCGCCTGTTATTCACCCGGTCGCTTGACAAGCTATGAAAACTGATTAGCTGCATTGTTGTAACTTGACTCCGGACTGGGACAGTAAACGCTCTATTTCCGGAGACCAGTGTTTTTCCTTCGTAGTCTCCTTGGGGATCGTCTCTTCGGGGTAAAACAGCGCGTACCATATCACTGCGTCGTAGGAATCGTTCCAGCTCAATTGCATCCGCTCGGTCGTTTCGCGTTATAACATTTTTGGCGACCTTTGTTGGTTTATTATGGACCCATCCAAGTTGGAATTATTGTCGGAGCAGCAGCTTAAACTGATAGAAATACTTGTGAAGTCCAAGGAATCCTCCGCACAACCTACAGCTATGAACGCACCGTCGATTGATGTCTTGTGCAGCAGTATATCAGAGTTCCATTACGATCCTGATTCAAATCTTAAATTTGACACTGGGTTCAGGCGTTATGAGGATTTACTTACAGTTGATTTCGCTGGCCTCGACGATGAATGGAAAGTCAGACAGCTACTTCGTAAGCTCGGTGAAGCTGAATTAGACAAGTAAACCTCGAGACCGCAATTTCAAGGATACTATCCAGTCACTTAGTCATCTATTCGTTGACCAATCCTCTTTGTTTGGTATTCGCTACAGATGTCTAAAGCTGACAGTGAACAATTCTGGTGACTTCCTGACGCATGTTGGACTGGTAAATCGTGAATGTGAACGCTTCAAGCTAAAGTCCCTGACGGATGGTCAATTCAATTCTCTGATGCTGATATGCAGTCTCCAATCTCCAAGGTTGACTGGTATACCAACCCGGTCTCTGAACCGTGTGGAACAGGAACCAAATCTCACCTTGAAAGACATGGCTGCAGAGTACCAACGACTGGTAAAATTGAAGCATGACACCACTCTGGTCCGGTCTGGGGGTCAAGGTGGTACCGAAGTTCATGCGGTTCAACATCCTTCTACTGCCAAAAGGCACAACCCCGGCCCGTCACACGATACACCATCTGGCCCGAACGGCTCGAAAACTGGAAAGAGGCCTCCGGCAGCATAGTGGCACTGTGGGGCCTGGCACTTCGTCAGGTTCTGCCCATTCAAACAACACAGATGTCGGCAATGCTATTCAGTCGACCATAAAGAAGGATATTGTCATTCAGATCAGCAACGTACATTTACTGGTTCAATGCCCAGATCGAAGTCGCGATCCAAGTCACCATCAACAGCATTCGGCAACAAAAAGACCATGATGGCAGTCTTCCAATTCAACGCCCCAAGCCGACGTGAAATCATAATCCTTCATATCAATGGTCAGCCAGCTCGGTTACAGTTAGACACTGCTTCCGACATAGCTGTCATTTGTGAGAAACTCTGGCACACGCTCGGGCAACCTCCGGTACAAGAGGCCAAACAGATCGCCATCAGTGCATGTGGTGGTCACGTTCCACTCACGGGTCAATTGCATTGCTGCGTTTCATTCCGTGGCAAAACGTTTCACGAATCCTGCTTAGTGACAACATCAGAACTTAACCTACTTGGCCTCGACTGGTTTGATCGACTCGGTTTGGCGGACACTCCCATCAACACAATCTGTAATCACGTGAGTCACGCTTTGTCCGATCAACAGTCTTGCAATATTGTGAAACAATTTGAATCGTTTTTCAAACCCGGCCTTGGGCATTGCAAAGCAGCCAAAAACCTCCCTCGCTTGGCAGCGGTACCCTGGCCGCAACCCGACAAACCCTGATCTCGGATGCACATCGACTACGCTGGTCCCATCAACGGAGTACATTATCTGGTTCTCGTGGATGCCTACTCCAAATGGTCGGAGATCGCCGCTGTATCTCCCTCTACTACATCGAAGACCTTGCAGGTGTTGGAGAGGATATTTTGCCAACATGGACTCCCAGAGACCATCGTATCAGATAATGGCACACAGTTCACGTCACGTGAGTTCCAGAATTTTTGCAAGCCTAATGCCATTTGTCATATACGCTCTCCACCCTACCATCCCCAGTCCAACGGTCAGGCTGAACGCTTCGTAGATACTTTCAAGCGAGCGCTTCTCAATTCACGGGTAGAGGGAACGTCGGAAGAGATCCTCCGCAAATTCTTGATTGCCTACAGAACCACTCCCAACTGTGCCACACCAAGTCAGCTGTCTCCCACAGAAGCACTCATGGGCCGAAAACTTCGGACAATGCACCACGCCATGCTGTCGAGAACCACAGCTTATCAAAAGACGCCACCGGCGAAGCATGGATCTTTATTGGAAGTGGGGTCAGCCGTGTACGCCAGAGATTACCGCGCGAATGATGAAACATGGAAACATGGCCGCATCGTGAGCAAAAAAGGAAGCGTCATGTTTGATGTTGCTGTTGGGAACGAGACTTGGTCGCGACACAAAAACCAGTTACGATCGAGGAGTACCTCTGAAGAATGCAGCAATGAAAGAGAGATCTCGCTCGACATACTTTTGGATACGTTCAACGTTCCAGTTAAAGCACCGATTTTGGAAAGCGCAGCACATGCAGCAACTCAAAAGCAGAACATTGTTGACAGATCCCCCACACCCAGACGACGGTCATGCTACAAGAGAAAAAACCTACTGTGCACCCTTAATTGAAGCCCAAGAACCCCCGGTACTAATACTCTAGAAATGGGAGGTGTTGGGGATGTTACATACCCCCAAAAACTGTCCACTTAACCGGTAACGAACATTTACCACTTTTGTAAATTCGAATTCCTCTATTACAAACAGCGCGTACCATATCATTGCGTCGTAGGAATCGTTCCAGCTCAATTGCATCCGCTCGGTTGTTCCGCGTTATAACACTGATAAATACGAAAGAATTTGCGACACTAATGTAACTGTTTGGGGCTTTAAAATGCAGTTCGGTTTTTTCCACCTGCACCCCGTTCGTTAAGATATTCATGGAAGATTCCCGAATAAGTTTCCACGAGTTTGGCAATGTTTCAGCCATTGGCGCTTATGGTTCCAGTGCATTTCATTAGGCACCAAATCATATTTGTTGTCCGCTTTGGATTGGCGATGGAAACGTCGAACTCCTGTTCCATTGTCACAACGTTAATATTTTTGAGGAATTGAAAATACTTTTTTCTCGAAATAAAGCTGTAAACAAAATTCAATACATCGGACTGTACGGTTTGTTGCCTGGCGAATTTCGCTGCATTTCGTCAGGTACGTACTACAGTGTTGGCGTTCATATAGCACAGCCAAACACGAAAACTGCACTTCAGCCGCCTTGCGCAGTGTATTACAGCACCTGTAATCAGTGTTACAATCGAACGACTTTCCGTGTGTTTACTGAGTGACACAGCAAGCCTGACCATATTGCAACAAGGCAGCTGACTGTGTTCAGGCGAGGCGTCACTTTACAGCTAACCTATGTAGGTGATGCTGTGGTAGGAAATCTCTATCGGCGAATTCGAGCAGCAGTCAATCAAACGCTCGTACGCGGCCTCCGTTGAGAAATATGAATCTCTCCGGTGAAAGTGCCACTACGTCCGTACGCTAAATTTCACTGTATTTACTCATTATTGTGTGGGTATCATGCCACCTACGTGAGCAACAGTTGCGCTGTCGAGTGGCCGAGGCTATTCCGGCTTGGATTAAACGTGAGGTGGAACAAGCCTCAGAAATTGTTGCTGCGCCGTCAGTGTTGTGCAACGCAGTCAGCCAGCATCTTCCATCACAATTCACTTGTTGATTTCTGGACATAAAGTTCTCTTTTCTTAAGCTCTCAAAATCAACTACGTAGCCAACACTCGACGACTAATTTGGTTCGCTAAGGTTGTTGCTCTTCCAAGATAGCAACGGTTTCACTGTTAATAGAAGGACATGGTCGTCAGTCTGAAACTGTCATAGTAAACCAACAATTTCCTTGCTCATGTGTGCGGGCGTTGGCCGTATGTGTGTGATCATGCCTTTCTTCCCATCAACCGTGTTTGACTTCGCTATATAAACGCCAACACTGAAGTGTGCACTTGATGAGATACTGTGAAATTCACCAGGCAATAAATCGTACCATATCCTGTTTTTGACTTCTGTTCACAAAATCACCAGTTTTGCTCTACAGCGTAATAAAGAGGATAGACATCCGAGTTTCGCCTTCTTTTCAAAGCGACCATTTTATTTCGGCACGCGAAAGAAGGTTGACTTAATCGAATCACTCGAAGATTTCATTTAAGGTTTTGATGATACTGTCGTATATTTGACCGTGTTTTTCAAACTTTTCTTATACTTCATCCTTGGGAGAAAGGTTACATAAGTACTGTTGTACTCCGGTCGTTTTTGTGTGACATATCACCTTTGTTGGCTTTGCATTTTTGTGCGCTCACGCCAGGGCATAAAAGAGGCAAAGTGGCTGCATCACTGTAACAATGGAGATACACGTAAGTATGAATTCAAGATGGTTTATTATGCTCAAGGCTTTCCTCCTCTCTTTCTTGTTCCACAAAAACCGCTTCATTATGATATCAGTTTACTGAATAGTAGGGGATTTTGTTTTTATATAAAGTGAACACCATTCACACGTGATCACAACTATCACATTTTTTAGTCAAACCTTTTTTTTTAAAGGACGCCTTATAGTTGACTTTTACTCCTGTCAAAGCTCGTCAGTATTGGCTATGCTTGTAACGGCCGAGATCGGAACTCCGTCTACGCTTTCATTAGATAATTTTGTTGGCTATTGGTACAATAACTTCACACTAGGCACGGCCGAGTTATGATATGCAAACGCTCAGTCACATTCTTTTTTTGTATAATGATCAGATTGCCCGATCGTCGCGAGAGGAGACATGACAATACAAATCTCCAGTAACATTTTAACGAACAGGGTCCAGAAAGTATAATGGACTTTTGATTAGAGTTGGAATCCCCTCACTTGCATTACTGTGTGAGGCTCCTTCATGACTACCGGACAAGTACAACTTAGTAAATAGATAAGTGTCAGTGTCCGAAAAATGGAACTCCAAACCATAGTTTTGGCTTGAAGTGAAAGATGAGTATATTTTTCTGCCTGCAGGAGCGATTTATGTCTTACTGTTGTATACCATACTCCTTTGTTTGTCAGTAATATAGCACGACTCGTACGCACAGGAACTAAAGGGCGGATCTCAGCACTAAGTAGACAAGGAGCCAGAAGCGTTTACCGAAAACGTGTGCATGCACTATGTGAGATATATCACCAAGGCAAATGACGATGCATTGGTGCTCAGCAAATGCAGATACAAGTCAGCCATGCAATCCAGTGTTCGCGTTCGCCGTTCTGTGTTCATACATTTTGTAATGGATTTCGTACAACAACTGACCTCCCAGATCAAGTGTGGTTTGTGGTCACAACATTATTACCGTTGGTGTCAGCAGACGTTTATAAAGTCACTTCTTCCAAATTAGTTGGTTTAGAACATATAGTGAAAACCGTGAATGGGTCTCTTGTGAGCAACCGTATGATCATCTTCACCCCAAAATTTGTATGTCCCGACTTTGCTTCTTCTTATCTGCTAGATTCCGTTTTCAAACTACTTTAGTTTTGTAGTGCTGATAAGAAGTATGGTCTTAGTTCGCGGAATACAAAGACATCAAGAGGGCATAAACACTTCTCTGTGTACTATTAATAATGGAATAGACCTGCTGCTTGTTTTCAGCTTTTGTTTAGCAGGGTTCTTAACTACTGAACTAACCGAAGTGAGGTTTGCACAGAAAGTGCGTTTTGCACACGTGTACTGAACACAACTGTTAGGGTCGTTTCCGTCACAAAAATTGTGCCGCTTCGCTGATATATATATATATATATATATATATATATATATATATGGCGTGGTGGTCAGGCTTGCGTGCTGTTTTGATCCAGAAGGTTGTGCTGACTGGAACTTCGGTCCTTGCAGGTTCAACCTTGTCAGATTGGCCGAAAGGGAGCAGCCAGACAAAAGCAGATGCGTTCGTTGTGCGTGGTGACTGTGTGTTGTGGTTTCGTTGATCAAGGTGCTTGTTTTTGCCTGGAGTGACTGTATGTCTGTGTGCTAGCATCGTGTGTACAATGTTACTGTTACTGTGAGTGTGTGCTGGATTTGTTTTGATATGGCTGCCGATCCTCTCCTTGGTGTTTGATGCTGTCGCGTCTGCGTGAGTGTGTGTGTGAGTCACCTTCTGCCTTGCTGTTTAGGCTTTTTAGCCAAAGGCTTTGGTTGATGGCCTTAATCGCTCTCCTGTACAGGTCTGGGCGTCCTGGCGGTATCCGAAGCCCATACTTATAATGATCAAACAAAATAAACCAAATACTATACTGCATCGGCCGTCGCGCAGGATAAACCGGGTCGCCATATCTGATGCACATGGCAGGGTGGATAGGCGAAAATAGGCTACTGCCAGACACACCCTCATACTTCCCCCAACCACGAGCCCCGAGCAGATAATGCTCAATTAGGTTTCAGTGCCCAGAAGACCAACTGAAGACAGGCCCGGGGACGCAAGACGCTCACGATTGGGACGTGGAACGTGCGCACGTTGCTGGATCGATGCAACGCCACAGAACGACCGGGACGATGCACCGCCCTGATCGCAATGGAACTGTGCCGATATGGAATAGACGTAGCAGCCTTGAGTGAGACAAGGCTTTCAGACCAAGGTAAGTTGCGCGAAGCAGGTGCTGGGTACACGTTCTACTGGATAGGTTACCCGGCAGACAGTGTTCGGGAGCTTGGTGTTTGTTTTGCAGTCGCTGATCTCATCAGTGCTTTGATGATAGGCAAACCGCACGACATCAGCCCTCGAATGCTGTCGATGCGCCTCAGTCTCGGTCGAGGTAACTGTCACATTTATAGGTGTTTATGGTCCAACTATGAGTCATACTGATGATACAGAGGACCAGTTCTATGAGCAGCTGTCCGCCACAATCCGGTCTGTGCCGGTGAGTGACCGACTGTTTGTTCTAGGCGACTTTAACGCTCGAGCTGAGTGCGATTTGGTAGCTCGGCCGGCAGTCCTCAGAACTTACGGCATTGGTTCAGCCAAGGAGAACGGTGATCGTCCGCCGTACCTGTGTGCTACTCACGAGCTGGCTATCACGAACACCCGATTCCAGCTGGCTGCGAGCGACATCACGACGTGGACTCGTCCACGAAGCGGTCACCACCAACTGCTTGACTACGTGATTGTGCGGCAGCGTGAAGTGCGCGTCACACGGGTGATGCGTGGCGCTGAACGTAGCACGGATCATAGGCTGGTTAGGACCAAATTTTTTATTCATGTATGTTAGCCTGTTTATTGTAGATCTTTTGGACACCGGCAGAAGTTGGATATCAGACGGCTGAAGAACTGGGACACGAAGACTGCCTTTCAACGTGCAGTCGTCGCTCGTCTGCAAAACGCTCCTGTATCCATTAGCCCCGAGGGTATGTAGCAGCAACTCAATAAACAGATTACGGCAGCAGTCACTAGGACGATCGGAGTGGAGTGCAAAAACGCCCTGACTGGTTTTATGGAAATAACGTGGCTATCTGCAAGTTGGTATGAGAGAAGAATGCCGCGTTCGCCACATCCACAATGGACCCGGCCAATGAAGCAGAGAAGGCTAGGTTCTGGCGTATCCGCCAACAACTGGCCGAACATGTTCGCGGAATTATGGACAACTGGTGGAAGAAACAGGGCGAGCGCATGCAAGGCTTCGCAGATCGTCGGCAACACAAGGAGTTCTATGATTCGCTTAAGGCGATCTTCGGTCCATCTATCCAGTCTACGAAAGCACTGATAGATATGGATACAGGCTATTCTTGCACCCAGCCGGAGGATATCATGCGAATTTGGCGCAAACACTTCGGCAGCCTACTAAACCGCTCTGCTACCATTGATTGGGTGGTTGTGAACAGCCTGCCGTAACAGGACATCAAGTGTTCACTTGCTCTCGCTCCAGATCTGTTAGAGCTGCAGAGGGAGATTGGTCAACTGTGCAACAGGAAGGCTGCAGGCTTCAGGTGAGATCCTGGAGAACGGCGGTCCGGCATTGGAACGTGCTCTGCTCCAGCTGGTTCGCTCCATCTGGGAGCACGAGGTGATGCCGCAAGACTTCAAGGACGCCCTCATCGTACCCTTGTTCAAAGGGAAGGGTAGCAAGCAATTCACCGACAGCTACCGAGGTATCAGCATTTTAAGCTGTGCAGGCAAGGTACTTGCCAGAATCCTCCTGAACCGACTGAATGCAAACGTTTTGGAGGAGAATTTTCCAGAGGAGCAGTGTGGATTCCCGTCGAGTCGGAGTACGACCGACCTGGTGTTTGCTGCTCGGCAGCTACAGGAGAAGTGCCGAGAACGGAATCAGCCCCTGTATCTCCTGTCCGTGGACTTCACCAAGGCGTACGACTCCGTGAACCGCGAGGCGCTGTGGACGGTGCTTGGTAAGTTTGGATATCCAGGTAAGTTCGTCAATATGGTTGGGCTGTTGCATGTGGGCATGAAGGCGAAGGTGCAATCGTGTGGATCGACCTCTGATGATTTTGACATCGTCACTGGCGTGAAGCAGGGATGTGTTCAAGTCCCAGCCCTATTTAGCTTATATTTGACTGCCGTGATAACAGTTGCTTTTCAGAACTCTGGAGAGGAAGATGTGGAGATTGAGTACCGGACGAACGGGTGTCTGTTGAATATCCGACGTTCCGGCACCTCAAGCCGGCTACAAACCTCAAGGATGCGCCTGCTTCTGTTCGCATATGACAGCGCATTCCTGGCACACAATGAAGAGCTGCAACGCCTGGCTACAGCCTTCGCTTCGGCAGCACCGATGTATGGATTGGACATCAACACAGGTAAGACGTTTTCGTTCCTTCAGAATTCTCCTGGTGGATGTGCTGCTTGTGTACCTGCACCCCAAATCCACCTCGATGGAGACACTGTGAATGGCTGCGGATAGCAATTTGTCGGCAGATCTGTCCATGGACCGCGAGCTGAGAGAGCGTGTGGCGAAGGCGAGTGCTGCTTTCGGACATCTTGAAAGGCGTGTCTGGAAGAATCATGGTCTGAAGATGGCCACGAAGCTGTGTGTTTACTGCTCAATGGCGCTGTCTATACTGCTGTATGGCAGTGAAACATGGGCACTGTATCAGCGGAACGTGAGCTATCTGAGCCACTTCCATGTGTAGTGTCTGAGGCGCATCTTGGGTACTCGGTGGTCGGACATGATTCCGAACAATGAGATACTGCGGCGAGCTGGCATGGACGGGATGAAAGCCATGTTGTTACTGGATCAGATTCGTTGGCTCGGTCACGTCGGTCTGATGGGCGATGACCGTATCTCGAAGCAGTTACTGTATGGACAAGTGAAGTCCGGTAAGCGAAATCCCGGTGGTCAGAAGCGGAGATACTAGGATGTTGTGCAGGTGAGTCTTTCACATCGTGATATTAATTTTAGATGTTGGGGAAATTTGGCGTTGAACCGGACGGCCTGGAGGAATACGGTTCGGGCGGGCGTCCGAGCGTTCAACGAGCAACTATTGCGTGGTCGCGAGCGGAAGCGTGCGGTACGCAAAGGAACCATCGGTGCCATAGGTCGCGGTGACGTGACTATATGGCGTTGTGATGTGTGCGGCCGCGAATGCGCTGGCCGTTTGGGGCTGGTAGGTCACCAACGTACTCATAGTACCCCGTCGGCGAAGAGACGACGAGTACGTTAGGCTCAGGTAAGTAGTATAAGCATATCCATGCCACTCCTGTTAATGACTGCATTGGTTGACAACCTGGTTGTTGACATTTAATCCGCTCATATTTTCAGAAACTTGGGTGTCTGTGGTCTTCTACCCATTCTCTTCTCCGGCTTTGTTGGTTTATTGTATGTTGAATGGTCTGTCTGGCTTTTCGTAGTTCAATGAGAATTCCGCTTTTCAACCGTATCTTTCATGGGATGCACTAACCTGCACTCCTTTACTGCAATGCTTCTTGTATTACACTTCAAAAATCTTTCTTCTCAGTGTAGATCTCGTCATTGCAGCCTCTCTCTGTTTAGTTTCCGAGAGATAAGAATTTCCTTTCCTTATTAGCCAATCAAGTGGCTTACCAGCATTGGCCGGCTGGACAGAAAGGCTCCACTGGCACACCTCCCGGTCTTATTCATTCGGGTTTACACTGGATATGTGGTGTGTGGGTGAAACTGCAAGTGGCCCAGCGCAAGCCAATTACAGTGATGGTCAAGCGCAGGCGTCCTTTGGTTTCGATCACTGTGACTGGCTAATCTGAATCGGATGCCGCCAACCGTGTCAACCATCGTCTTTCCTATAGGTTTTTCAGCCAAAGGCTTCAGGTGAGGACTCCAATCATCCTTCTTTCTTGATCTAGGCGTCCTGGAAGTATCTCGACCCCACAAAAGCAATTCCGGTACAACATAAACCAAATACCATAATGCATCGGTCGTTCAGCCGAATTTACCGGGTAGTTGTATCTGTCGATTTGCGGTAGATTGTATGGGTGAAAATATGCCACTGACAACCCTTCTCTCTT
Organism: Paragonimus westermani; assembly: GCA_008508345.1. NCBI lineage: Eukaryota > Metazoa > Platyhelminthes > Trematoda > Plagiorchiida > Troglotrematidae > Paragonimus > Paragonimus westermani. Next base: position 50,452 of record QNGE01002780.1, on the reverse strand, counting down.
TCTCTTTCTTAATGACCCCTTCAACAGGAATCCCAGAACGAGCTGTGCTCACTCGAGTCACAATAACACAATGACCAACCTGATATACGCCCGGGGATGCAAGACGTTCTCCGTTGGGACGTGGGATATGTGCACGCTGCTGAATCAGTGCAGCATCACTGGACGGCCAGAACACCGAACCGCACTGATCGCGATGGAACTGGGCCACTAGAACGTCGATGTTGCGGTCTTGAGTGGAACAAGGCTTGCAAACCGGAGTTTGCTCCAAAAAGCCGGTGTTGGGAACACCTTTTACTGGATAGGTTACCTGATAGACGATAGCCTGGGGCATGATGTCTGTTCCGCAGTCGGTGACCGTATCAATGCTTTGATGGCAGGTGAACTGCTCGGCGTCAGCCCTCGAATCGTATTCATGCGCGTGAAACTCGGCCGAGGTAAGTGTGTCACATTTCTTCCTGTCTGTGGTCTAAATATTTGTCAAACTGTTAATACGATGGACAACTTCTATGATCACCTGTTCGCAACAATCCGTATTACACCGGTGACTTCAATGCTCGATTTGGGCTGGACTCAACAGTTTGGCCGGGAGTTCTCGGACCCCACAACTTTGGTATAGTCAACCTGAACAATGACCGCCTACTTCATTTGTGTGTTACTTACAGGTTGGCCATAAAAAACGATTCCAGTCGGATGCGGGCAACTCCACGACGTGCACTCATCCACAAAGCGGTCATCAACAGTTGCTTGAGTAAATGGTTGTTCGGCAGTGAGACATTCGTGACGTACGTGTCACACGATTGGTGCGGCAGTGAATGTAGCACAGGTCATGGGTTATTCGGGACCAAAGTGTTTATCCATGTATATGAGCCTATTTGCTGCAGATGTTCCGGACAATGGCAGATGTAGGGTGTCAGACAACGGGAGAATATTGAGACGGGGACGGCTCTTCAACGGGAACTTTCGCGCGTCTGAAAGACGCTCCTGTATTTGCAACACCCGAGGGTATATGGAAACAGCTCAAAGAACAGATCACGGCAGCTGGCATCTAGACGATCGGTATACAGCGTCAGAAACAGCTAGACTGAATCGGTCAAAACAACGCAGCTTTCTCCGGCTTGGTACGAGTGGAGAATTTAGCGTCTGCAGTTTTTACAACGCACCCTGATAGTGAAGGCGGAAAAAGTTACGTTCCGTAGCACTTGCCGTCAACTCGCCAAAAGTTTTCATTGAATCAGGAATGACCGGTGGACAAAGCACTGTGGGCTGATGTATACCAATACTGATTGCCGACAACACAAGAAGTTTTAAGATTCCTTTAAGGCGATTTTCGGTCCATCCGTCTCCTCCACCAAAGGACTGGTTGACATGGACACCGGCTGTTCGTGCAACCGCCAGAGGACGTTATGAAATTGTGATGCAAACATTTTGGTAGCCTACTAAACCGTCTCGCTACCATTGGCTGACTGACCGCGAATAGCCTACAGCTGCAGGCCACCAAATACTCACTTGTTATCGCGCCGGATTTACCAGAGGTGCAGACAGCGGTTGGACAACTGTGCAATGGGAAGGCTATGGGATGAGATGAGTTGCTGGATGGAATACTGAAGAATGGCGGATCGGCTTTGGAACGCGCACTGCCCCAGCTTGTTCGCTCCATCTGGGAGCAGGAAGATTTACAACGAGATTTCAAGGATTACTTGATAGCACCTTTTTTAGAGGCAAGGATAGCAGACAATGTCTCGACAGCTATCGGGGCATTAGTCTGTTGAGCTACGCTGGAAAGGTGTCACAGAGAATCTTTCTGAACTGACTGAAACCAAACGTTTTGGAGGCCAATTTTCCTGAGGATCAGTGTGAATTCTGGAAGACTTGCATTATGATCGACTTGGCATTCGTTGCTAGACAGCTTCAGGAGAAGTGCTGGAAACGCAAACAACAATTGCACGCTCTTTTCGTGGACTTCACGAAGTCTGACTCAGTGAGCCACGAGACATTGTGGACGGTGCTTGGTGAGGTTGGATGTCATTTTGACTAGAAAGCCGTATGTGGGCACGAAGACGATGGTACAGACGTGTGGATCGACCTCTGATAATTTCGACGTTGTCTTTGACTTGGAGCAGAATTCCCTCCTATCTCCAACCCTGTTTAGTCCACATCTGACTGCCATGCTAGCAGTTGCTTTTCAGGACTCGGCAAGGGAGGACGTTGAGGCTAAGTACCGCACGGATGGGTGCTTACTGAATATTTGGCTATTAGGCGCCCTAACCCGACCACATACCTCAACGATGTGTGTGTCCGTATAAGAAGATAGCAGTTGACTGTTCACACATAGTGATGTTGAATTTCAGGGTCTAGCCATGGCTTTTGCGACTGCGGTATTCACGTTAGTATTGGACAGCAACACAGGAAATACCTTTTCTTTCTTCCAGCCCTCTCTGAGAAGATATGGTGGTCCTCCATGTGTGCCTGAGGTTGGCGTCAGTGTAGAAGCTGTCCAGAGCTTCGTAAAGTTATGCTGTTTGTTTAACGACTTGTCCAAAGATCTGCCCCCGGACCGCGAGTTATGAGCCCGCGATGCAAAGGCTAGTGCTGCCTTCGGGCGTCTTCAAAAAAATTATTTGGGAGAACCACAGTTGAAGGTGGTCACGAAGCTCTGCGTCTACCGCTCAATGGTGATATCCGTACTACTGTACGACAGTGAAACTTGGACATTGCACCCGCGAAACATGCGTTTACTGAACCGTTTTTCATCTGCATTGTCTAAGACTCATCTTGAGTATTCGTGGTCGGACATGGTTGCGAACACTGCGGTACTGCGACGAACGGACATGGACGGAATGGGAACTAGGCTGACGCTGGATCAGCTTCGTTGGCTAGGCCACTTCTGTCGAAAGGCCGATGGCTGTAGTCCACTGCAACTGCTGTAGGGGCAGCTGAACACAAGTAAGAGAAATTTTGCTGGTCAGAAGCGGAGATAACAGGAGTTTATTCAGACAAGTCTTTCGCGTTGTAAGAACGAATTTGAACGTTGAGAAGAGTTGGCCTTGAATCAGACAGGCCGGAAAAATATGATTCTGACGGGCGTCCGTAATTTCATTGAGCAACCAGTGCACAGCCGAGAACGGAGGCATGGGGCACGCAAGGGAGCCATCGCTACCGTAGATCTTGGTGACATGACTATATGTCGTTGTGGCGTATACGACCGTGAATGTTTTAGCCGTTTCGGATTAGTAGGACATCAACACACTCATATCACACCGTCGGCCAAGAGCCAACGAGTACGTTGGGCTCAAGTACATATACAGATGTGTATGTATATATGTCTATAAATGTCAGCTATTTCCCATTTTTACTCACAACAACCAGCGACTACCGTCGCTGGAAGCTCACCCGCTCAAGTTTTGAAAAACCTCTTTATTTGTGACCTTCTACTTCTCCTCTTTGACCTACTCCGTTTTGAAGAGAAGCGTCACGTGCGACTAAACTTCCCACTAAAGTTCAGCAATATTGTAGGTAATTTCACAGATTCGCACTTTTACCAAGGGTTAAGTGATTTTGAAGCGAGCGCGCTCACAGCCGTCGTTGGTTTCCAATCAGACAAAACAACAGCACCACATGTAAACTTTCAGTCACAACTACTTGTGAGTTGCGTCCGCCGGCTTAATTATCCTGTTACTTCCGTTTGATTTTTCCGCGACTTTATTTTCCCAGTTACTTTGTTAACGCGATTTTCATTTCACCTGCATAGGAGTGTTTCTTCAAGAAGTGAATAAGCTAGAAGTTGAATTCCCTAAGTGAAACAGCAGTCAGTCTTTAAAAGTTTTGTTAGTAGTATGGACGTACCGGCTGGCCCATGTGGATGGGAGGAGCTGTGCATGTGGTTCATTCCTGTTGGGTGACGTCGATATTGTGTCTACACTTCTGGAACAGAAATGAAACTATGATTATTGTCATTGTGGAATCAGTACATGTGCCAAAAATGGCAAGTCCGTATTTCGACCAATCGCATGAAAACCCATTGTGTTAAAAGCCTTTAGGAATCTTCATTTCGAACACCTAATGCTACTGAGTAAGTACATCGTTCCACAGCAGTTTACGTTCTATTAGGGTCGGTTCAGTGTTTAAACATAATCTTGTCTTGTCCACACAAGTTTTTAATCGTCGTACGACAAATATGGAATAGTTCGTTTTCATCTCATTAGCGACGCTTTCAACAACATCAATGCTAAGATTTTATGTAATTTCTTCAACCAGCATTCTACTCACACACCCATCATGATGGTAAGTCAACGATTTTTTGAATCGTTCCTAGTCTTTACGATTAACTGATCAGGCGTCTTCACTACTTCTCAGAAATTCCGATATTCTCCAATGTGTTATTATTGTTCTATGTTTGTTCCCCTTTCATGTTAGCCTCGTACCCGTTTTTAAAGAATCGGGCTGATTACAGTAAGCAGTTGTTACTAATGAGACAAGAATCCGCAGTGACAAGTCTGCATCACTAGTAGAGAAACCATAGTCTGTCATTAACTGATCTTAATGGCGCATGCAAGTCAGGAATTTTGAGCTGCTTGGTGCAATACAGAACAAAGAGCTTGACGCGTGACGAAAGGTGTAATACTGGGACTGTTCACACAATTCCGATGTGGTATCTTAACGAGACGTTTGGATTGGCCCCTTGCTAGATATTCTGTTGCGTTGGGGTTCGGATGAGCGGTGAATCGCATAGATTTTCACCGCATATATATGACAGTATTTTCGTGTATGAAAGACTAAACACAGCTAGCTTCAACCAGTGTTCATAATGTGTTTGATGCGAATAAAAATATCACGGTTCTAGTTGATTCTTCAACCTGTGCACAGTTGCCGAGTTGCTTTTTGCCTCAGCTATTCTAATAAAAACAACTGGCTGGAGGTACAATTTCCATTGCGTTCGTGCTGCAAACCAGACGTCCACCCTACCTGACTTCAATTCCGCTGAACATCACACTAAACACCGAAACTTTTTCTAGTTGGTGTATTATCACTGAACGAGTTAAATGAGTGAGGATTGATTATGGTTATCTGAGGTCAACTGGACTGTAGGAAATTACAAATCATTGTTATGTTCTATTTTATATATCTCCAAGAAAAACTAAAGTATGAGCCAGTATGTTGTTCAGCTCCTTCTGTTAATCATCCAGCGCACGACAATAATGAATGTTGCCATGCCACTTTCGTTCAACACCAATAGTGAAATTACTGTGATCCTGATTACAAACCTATGAGTTTCCCTGAATTTCCACCCATCACTTTGATGCTACATGTAGCACCCGTTGGGAAACCGTATGCTCATTTTAGTTTCCCAATATCCGAGGTCTCAGTGACAACCAACAACCTGTTCAACAAATAATGGACAGTGATTTGCAGTGCATCGATTCAAAATGCACATTTTACATAAGTTGCACCACCAACTCTCGGAACTCTTGCCCTCTTACTGCATAAAAACTACCTTACAGTTAACCTGACGATCTACTGTTACCAGGTGAACATAGTTCACGTTCGGTTACTACCATCCGTCCATTCAGTCATCGTTTTTCACTTGTCCTTAAATGTTACTTCGAATGCACCAGCAATTCCACATATAGAATTAATGTTCGTGTGGCAAGTTCCTCTTAACCTTAAGTAATAGCGTGACGACAGATCAGATTACACCTGTAAATTGATCAGATGATAGCGCATGCATAAACTTAACCATCAACGTGCACTGTGTGAATGCTCATGCTCTCCACCTAAATACTTGAAGAGTAGTTGCAATTCAATAATCCGCTTTACACACTCCAGTTGATTGTCATTTATGTTCTGCTTGTCAGTCCGCATATTCAGTAAGATGGGATATTGCCTAGGTGGGTGTCGGTATCAGTCGAATGCCAAACAAACGACGTGTACCCAGACACTTATAAAGATCCAAACTGTGTTATTCACTGCATTCGTGTGGCTGCCTAACCAGTTCACTTCGCTAAATGTGCAGTGTGTTTGGGCAAAGGCAATGCCACCTACAGAAGTTGTACCTGCCAGATTCGTATGAGCCAAGCGTCGCAAACTACGCCATCCATTTTTTGACTAGGAATGCACGAGTGTTTCGTTCGTTGTACAATCTACCGCCACATTACGTGTCAGTCAGTCGTTGTTTTCGTTACCATGGCAATTTTTCTGCACACAGAGCTGGTTACCAATGTATTCTGACATTTGCTCCAGCATAACACAACAACTGGGGCTTATCGATTGCGTAGACAATCCTTAGTGCCTGTGTGGAATCCACCCGGTGATGGCCGTCTAGGAGATGGCGAGCGATCAATGATGTCAGCGGTCACTGTGGTGGTTTCTAAGTTCACACAAAATTGTGAACCTGGAATCAATATCAACAGCTTAAAACAAGTCACGGGAATTCCACCTGAAAGGCTTATTCAAAGAGTTTACCCAGAAACCATCCTCCTAACAAACTCGAGCTATCTAACAACCCCGACACACCTACAACCACGGTGATGCTCGGTGGCTGGGAGGAGTACGCCCAATTCGGGTCAACACCCCAGGCCCCATCGTCCCAATATCTCGACAACCACGATCCCCGGTCAACAGCAGCTGGTTGTTGAGAAATTTTTTAAAGTGTGAAAGTTTGGGCACCAACAGATATCATTTTTCTCATAACAGCCGATATTGAACACACTGCACCTCTAGTTTTATCGCCAATTTGTGGACTTTGAAGATACATTATATCGCAGTGTTTCAAAAAGGTTAAGCCGGATATTCTGTTTCTCAGCACCCCATTCGATTCGTTAAAAAATTGGAACTTTCAGTCTGTTTTACCCTAATATATTGAGATATATAAGTGCAATTTTTTTACTGTTCCGGTTTACACAAATGCCAGGCTTTTCCCCAAAATGGAGAGAAATCAAACAAACTGAACGGATAGTGGAGACAGCTGCAACAACCTAGGATAACCATAGGGTGATACATGACACACACTGCAATTGAAACAAATGTACTTCGTGATGTTAAACAAAATTGTTATGGCAAGAACACTTCACTCTAGACGAGTGGATGCGTTGGTGTGAAGTTGAAAGAAAGGATTCGCATGATAGTTTTGCTTACGACCGTGGTGGCTAAGCTGATTCATGTTTCATTCCAGTCGGTACATCATAATGTAAACAATTGAACAAACAGCACCAGCACTATCGTTATTTCGAAAACCGGATTTTAGAGATGAGCATGAAAATCAGCACACATCTACCCGTCATTCGAAGGCTTCCGTTGCTATCAGTTTCACTGAAGACAGGTTCAGTTTATTTGTCGCAGCTTCGTCTACACTTCGGGTTGTTTACTGTCCGACACCCATTTCAGTACTCCCTGCTTAGCTGCATCTGTTGTAGATTTGCGACATTATTCTCAGTAGAGGATTGCTGAAAAAAATTCGGTAATCAAGCATTCGCGTCATCTTGATGAATAACGTAACCATTTAGTAATGATCAGAAACCAGCAAAATGTGTTCTTTTCATCACACCGACAGTTGCTCATAGTGGTACTTACATCGTCTAGACTATATATTCAAATGTATCTCGAACAGGTAGTGGGTAAATAAAACTAAACACTGTACCCAACACTTTGTCGAACACTAGCACTAACTGTCCACCAGCTTTGTACACATTCCTAACAATGAAGGTCAGTTATCTCAAAATAGATAAGTACAATCTCCAATCAGGAATGCTCAGCATAACACATAGTGAGGTAGTGCTGAGTGTTAGTACCCTGAAGGATCGCTGAACCTGTCGTCCAGAGGAAAATGCGCAAAAGCAATTTTAGGCACCCTCCATGCGTCACGGTCAGGTGCAAAAATTTCGGAAGCTCACTCGTGACCTACTGTTTGAAACAGTCCAAACAAAATTAACGAAACTTGAAAAAGTTGTCAATCAGCTTGTCTACATCACAAAGTCTCTGATTGAGTAATTTGGACCCTTTGATGTATGTCAGATCACATCCACTACGGTGGTGTTGAATATTGTCAACCGTCAGTGGGACGTCGATAACAACTTACATTTATCGATAAATTCGTCCGATGAGCGTAGGTTATGCAACTTACTGACACTAACATCTAAGGATGTATATCATGGACTGACAAATCGTAACGTACATATCCTGATGGAATTCAGTATCAATGGTTGTGTAACGTTATCTGGAACGCAAAAACGCTACAGTACTCCACAGTGGAAGCAGTCGTTTAACTTTATCAATTGACAGTTACCCTGCTTACATTAGGATATTTTCATCCTACCAACAGGCACTGTTGTTCAGCGCAGTTCACTGAGGGTTGTAGCGTAAGTTTCCAGTATGTACTACTCCAAGAGTATACCATTCTCCTGTTGTTTCTCCCGGTAGTTTAATGGAGGACCAGGAGTCTTTGAACCAATTCATAAATTTCTGTCTTCGTACAAATGCACTGTACAGATCTGACCACAATCCTTCAATCTCACTGGAACTTATCTGGGCGATTTTCTGACATAGTTCCAGAGGATACTGGTTGGTCTCACAGTCCAACTTTGCCTAATATGTCCGTAAGCCTTCAAGGAAGGCCAAGCGTATAGTTCTTTCGTGATCCCGTAACTACCTTGAATTTCAGTTAACCTTGAAATTGTAACTGGCAGTTTTATTTATTTTTATTGTTAATCGTCTGATTATTCTGGCTGCTTAACATCAAACTCTCAGGGCATGTAAGAAAATCTCCTGATTTGGCTTTTCTCAGCTTTGGGGATTTCCTACAAAACTTAGTTAATCGTTATTTTTAAGCGGTCAATCTTGGTGGTGACCAGGTTCTAACAACTGCTTTGAGACGACTGGGTTTCATCGGCATCACGGATGTCGAGAAATCGATCCACGACCACTGATTAGGTGTCTCACTGCACAAACTTCGCGATCACCAGGGTTGTAAGAATTACCATCCTCAGCTGTTACATTGACTTTTCTTAAAAGTTGAAATCAACAAGCAAACTTCCGTTTGCCTGTGAAATGGTAAGCATCTGCTGCGGAAGGAGGGGTATGTTGGCTGTTAGCCCCAGTTATAACTAGCGAAGTGGTGAAGCACTGGTTCGGACCTCTTGGCTCTCATTATGCCATACACGTCGATAGTCCCTAGGACCAACTGCGTGCACAGTCCCTCAACTGACATACGTACTGCCTTTTGGTATGCCAGATGCAACAAGTTCCCTAGACTCCTCAGTGTAACATCCTGAGGTCCCTATCGTATCTTGGAGCAGTCAGACAAAAGGCAAATTTTGAACGGTAAACTATTACGATGCTATGTGTTGATTCGTCACCGCAATTCAGCAACCTTAGCCAGTGCTTTGTGCCATGACGTGATCACGTACGCCGGAGAATAAACGGTGTCATCGTCGTCCATTAATACAGTCAAAATTCCACTCGACGAAATCGAAGTTCCTCGATGTCGGCACGTGGAATATCAAAAACCAAAATATGGCGTGCAACTGAAAAGTGTACAGTGAATGATTGGTCGCACCATCAAGAGTGAAACAAGAGGGTATGCGTGTAGGAACGTAAGAGCGAGCGATTCAACGATAATATGGACAGTACCATAACACAAGATGGTGAAGGCTCAGTCCATGCATGGTCAATCGTGGGGAGTGAGTTTTTCCTTCTCAAACACATCGTCAGTGGTCTGGTCTACGAGCACTTGCAGCAAAAATATTTACCGTTAATGTTGAGTGCTCAGAATGACTGTATATTTTCACACGGCAATATTCTGGCTGACCGGCAAGGTACTATACTTCAGCCTAAACCTTGTTAAACCTATACTCCACTCACTATCAGGGTGAATTCATGTCAGTTGCACTGTGTCTGGTTTGCGCAAGTGAATACAATGTTTGGTTATGCTGAGAGTTCAGACGAAAAAGTAGAAACTAATTAGGGTTATAAGAGAAACCGAGAGTCAAATAATGCCTGTTACGTAACAAGGATCACCTATGCGATCGATACGGATAATCCAGCATCTGTATGTAAAGATTCAGCCACTCAGTACCTAGAGCTATACTCTTTTCCCCGTCGTGTCCGAAATCTTTGACCTGACCATACGTTCAGTTTGCCGGGGTGCGACCTACGAAAGCAACCTTATTTAATTTTTGTCAAACCTCGAACAAGTCCATACACAATCAAAATCGATAGATCAATCAACTTTGAGGGTCGTTCTACGGTTGTTGTGAGGTCGCAACCTTGCAGCTGTTGGTAAAACAAGTAACTGTCATCTTAGTATCTGTCATCATACCAGTTTCCACGCGCTCTCTACTGCATGTTCCACTTCAGATTTACTTCACACACGCACACACAAATACGAGGTCACCTGTGTGCTACAGGCTTCCTCCACTTCACATTGGAAGGTGAACACAGCCGCACCCACGCACTCAACCAACTTCATCCCTCACTCTGGGTACCACATATGCCTGCATGAGACCCTTGCATACACAGTGAAACAGAATACTTCTGGACACAAGACAGTCAATATAGTACACACCTGCATTGTCAAACTGACACGACCTAATTAAGCGCAACTGACAGGAGTTTGCTGATATTGTCATAGCAAAATGATCAAAGATGTTAATTAACCTTTACCTAATTGTTTAGATCTCGTTAGTTGCTAACCGTTACTTATGTTATTACTCACTACTGTTGCACAATGTTCCTCATTCTCGCAACTCCGCTGCGCTTCGTCATAACTAAACCTCTGGTGCAGTCCCCTCAGTCTGTTAGAGTGATGCGATCGAGAGGACTACGCAACTCACATGCATCTCCTGGTCTTATAGCATGCGTGAGTAATTAAGAAAGTTTACTGATGAGTAGTCGGGGATTTGGTTTGTTTTCAAGTTGAGCATCACTCACATGTGATGGCAGCATTCGCATTCAGGTAGACTTTCCAGCCAGCCTCTTTCGAAAAGAAGCACTAGACTCGAGTTTCGCTCTCATTAGAGCTCGTCAGTAGTGCATATCCTTGCCACGGCCGGGATTTGAACTCCGGACATTCCAATCATGAGGCAACCGTGTTGACCACTGCGCCATTGACCTCACATTAAGAAAGTGACAGAAAACTCTATGTAAGAGGAGTGAGCCAGATGCACATGTAATCCCTCCATAATTTCCACTGAATGACTGACAACAACGGACTGCGAATGTACTTACTCAGAATTGGATCAGTTCGAAAGAATGCGCTGCAGCTGACGTCCACTGCTTCATCCAAAAATGGTGTTGGCGTCAAGAGTCAATTTATTACGGAGAATAGCCCTTAACGTACGAAAGAACACCGCTACTCACGATAGGCGGATTGTGGGGGCACGAGAATCAACCGGAAGTCCAAGTGGCTCTCACTCTGGCCGATGAGCGTTGTGCAGTAGGAATGACCATGCAAATACCCTAATGGATATATCGCTTGATCTGTCCCATCAATGATCCTAGTGGTCCATTGTGCAGTCTTTCTGCGCACTGCATGGATGGTATTGTTGTTAACCGGCTCAGTGCACAGCGTGCTGATAACAAAAACAGTTGCTGCACAAGTTACTCAAACTGATTCCACCGGGGCAATTTTTCTCGGGGCAATTCATCTCTATCTAAGTTAGCCTGAATAATCTCTCCACAGCGTAACTTGTCCTTAGGCAAATGTGTCCCGTAACATTAAACGTAATAGATGTGGGAAGATCTGGTTAACATAACAGTATATGTTACTGAGTAAAATTTTGCAGCCAGACTGCGGATGTGCCAATTCAAAGCCCGATACTTCTATGTGGATGCTTGCTCCTCGACAGCCTTATAATTGACCACTGTAGTGAAAGATCTCTTGTCGGTTAACAGCTAGAGGATGTCTGAGATACTGCGGTGCCTGAAAGCAAAATTTATGGTCATGTGCCAGCTTCATACCAAGCTGTTCGTTCCTTGCGTTCCTAAATCCCGTAAGCATAAACCCTTCCAAACAGGCGGACGAAACGTTAGCATGAATACAAGCAGACAATTATTAACATATAAAATATCTTCAAAATATCTGAGCTTAGTCCAGAGCTCTTGCAGCTTGACGCAAACACGTATTCCTCGGATCGACGAGTTGATGCGAAACGAACGCTAGACAATGACACGTACGTAACCTTGATGTCAGTGCTGGTCTACTCCGTACGTTTCAAACATATTAACCAGCTGTATTTCGCGCTATACGCGCTGCGCGAGGCGAACGAGCCAGCCCTTGAACTTAGGGTCGAGAAAATTGCTCTCAAATACATCGGTTGGTACAAGTGCTTCAGGGTCCTAGGTCTCCGAATTTCCGGATAGCCATGTGTAAACAACAAGAACGTAATTATGGTGATTTTACACACAAACAATGGATGAACCTCGGGCACTTATTGGAGAAGTCATCACAAACGAATCGTCGGAGCTCAACCAGTTGACTGAAGCAGTAGTTTTAGAGGCTAGTTTGTACCGAAAAGCAACACCTCTTTTTAACACAGTCATGCTGAGAGAAAGAAGCTCTATCTTTCAAATGAGTAAACTGTGTGTGTGTGTGCATGCGCCATATGTATGGAATCGGTTTCCTAAAGCTTTTGCTTCTGAGCTGTTGAGTTAACACTTTCCCAGCTGTTACTATCCGATGTCCCTTTGAATGGTGGTCCATGCGGTTGAAGAAACGCTAATGGAACAAACAGTACACGGAAGTCGGATTGTGAGGTTACTGAACTTTGACCAGCATTTGTACTCAACGTTAGCAAAAGAGTGCTGAGTAAGGCCACCACTGTGTGTGAGTTTCGCAACACGCTAACTTAATTTGTTTGCTCACAACTCCAGCCATTCTTCGAATGACTGTTGTCGGTATGAAATATTTCCAAGCTAAATGGGCTGAAAGAGAATGTTCAGAATGAACTGGCACAGAACAATCAGTCGCAAGTGTTTGTGTCAGTAAGACTACCTGGCAGTGGATCGGAACGAAATTTCGCATTTTATCAAAAGTCAGTAACAATATTTCTGATAGATGTGAGCTCTTCGCTTCGAATACCTAATAATCATTGGTTCCAGTGGTATCTTATAGTGACTGGATTTCCTAGCTGAGCTCCAGTTTAATGAAGACTTCTGCTCTTCAGTGTCCATCAACGGACCCTTACGATTTACGCGACAGTAACTACCCTATCAGCTTTATTGGTTGGGAGCAAGGGGAACAGGTGGCTCCCTAGTGTTCCTTAGGATGATCAACTACCTGAGATGAGAAAGCCCCCCTTCCCAGCCATTCATCCCAGGATTAGGGTGCCAGTTTCAACCTTTCACGTGTTTCTTTGGCCAACACCACATCTAACATTTTGAGCAGCACATTTTTCATGAGAGTGAAATAAGCAGATTTTTCTGCAGAGCAGTCGTCACACCTGCAATAACTAGAGACATTTCCAGAGAAGTGTGCTCATGGTTAAACATACAGCACAATTTGAGAGCTGCAGAGGTCATGCCACTAACCCTATATTAAGACCATCCAGTTGTAATCACGAGGTGGCTTTGGTTCAGAGGTTTGTCGGTATGAAATGTCTAAGTTAGGAAAATCAGCGACTTCCGATTTGGATGCACTGATCCAGAGCAGACCTGATGGCAGGGTAGGACGTTCAGTCCACCGAAATTCCATTTTGATAAGGCAGTTCTTGTGGTAGGAAAGTTTCTTCTCTGTTCCGTGTAAACTGGAGTTGGTAAGAACATCGTTTGATCAAGCTAAGACTATTTGTTCAGTTGAAGCGACCGATGAACAACGGTATCTTACAGGCGTGTTAAAATCTAACGGTATGCGTGGTGATTTATAAAACGGTCTAACAGACTGCAGGTCAACAATCAATCTATCTAAGTAACCGAACCAAAAGCAGCATTCAGTAGACCTCTTAAGAAAAATCATGTCAGCCTCTTCTTTAAAAGGCTGCTCTATTCCTCTGTCCAACGAGTTTTCTACGCTGCCAAAAGAATTATAAGATCTGCACAAGTAAAATGCCAACGCCCACAACCAATTAACACATACATTTCCTACTTACTTAGCAGCGCGATTACTAATATTGATGCCGGTGCATTTCGACTTTATAGTGCAGAAGTGATGGGGTGGCAGTTACCAGAACGGATGAATTGGCATCTGCCTAAGTGGGTGTTCAACCGCACGGAAGTTGTACAGATGAGGTCAAGCGTTATTCGCACAAGACATTAACATCATCCATGGTACTCCAGGCCCTCGGACCCATTTACGACGCTGTTGGTCCGCCAGCACCATCGGTCATTTTCATACACTAGAATAAACCTTTACCCTGGCCGCTGAGGTAATTATCATTAAACAATTGACGTCACTGATAATTAATGCGACAGATTTATGATTTTAAATGAGATCCAAGTGTGATAAGTCAGGGCTTCGGCTGGATTCGAACCAGCAACAGGCATAGCATGCCTCAACGCGGCAAGCGCTCTACCAGCTGAGCTACGAAGCCACACCGGGAGCTCGGAAGTTTCACATTTGGACTCTGTCGCAGGTTCGAAGCCAGCCGAAGCCCTGACTTTTCACAGTTGGATATCATCCAAAATTGACGTCACTATTGTGTCCTAAAGAAACTCTTCATTAAACTGGTACGTGGCAGTCCTCGCTAACTGCTTCTTCACCTGGATAGTAGGTCTATGTAAGTGGGGATCTTATAAAGGTCCTGTGATGTTCATTTATGCAGCAGGTACTTGGTAAGATTTAGCAAACTGAGTTCGAACATCGTTTGAAAGTTCATGCAGTGTATCATTGTTAGATTTTTAAAGTTCATTTCAGGGAGGCTCAATTGAGCTACATAAACTAAGGTCCCCCCTCGAAGTCACGTCAGACCACCTACTAAATGTAGAGATATACCAGCCATTAATATCGCTACCTAAAAGAGCCGGATGTTTGCAATGTCAGAAGAAATGAGTGGTACGAAGGGGCCACACACTGACCCGGAAGATAACTAGGTTTTGTAACCACAGTAACTACTAAAAGAACCGAGTAACTGTAAATCGTCCAACCAAATTGACTGCATTCCACAAAACCGCTGTTAAAGGCGAGGAGCGTATCGGTTAGCTCACTCTCAGAAGCAACAATGGTTTGCAAAAGTATATTATTAAAGGGACACAGTTAATCTCGGAGCCTGTTTTATTCTACCATGGGATATATGCATAACCGTGTAACTCCGGCGACTGACCAACTTCTTGCTTATGCATGGTGGGAACTCATTTAGCAACTGCACTGGCATAACAGAGTCCTGACAACTAAGTGGGGCATTCAAGTCTTGCTAAATTAAACGAGTGTGAACCAACTGCAATGGAAAGCTGTAATATCCATATCATACGTTGCAACCAGACTGGGTTGATACCCAAATTCTAGTTACTGCCTAATTTTGCCTCTGAATTACTGAAAAAAATAATGAGAAAGTTATCGCGTGTATGTTTCTGTCTCTGTGTTAATAGGAGAGTAAAGGGGAACTGAGCAGTTCGTAAATGTCAGAGAAGGCTTCCCAGATGCAAGTAAGTTGGTTGAGAACAACGTAGACTTGCAGCATAACATCGAAAAGTGAAACCCATTACGGCAGAATGCCGGTACATCAGCCAACTCAACTTCAGATAGAACAAAGGACAAACACGTACATAAGCAGATATAGGGGTAAGGTGACTCGTGAAAATGCTTTATGGAGGTGACCAGAAGGACTGTATCTTCGTTTGCCCCTCTCACATGTGCCGATCGAGCAGAAAGTTGAAAACTGCAGCCGAGTCACCTGTCACCATGCCGTCTGTGGATGAGTTCCAGACGGGCACGTCTTAACATAATCTTAGTTTGTACGGTAACATGAGCTTCCGAAATTCAAGTATGGGAGGATGACTCTGTATTCATCCATTCTTAACTGGTGGGAATAAGCTGATTAATAGGTGACCAGGTATGTGGAAAGATTTGTAGGTTACGACTACGTCCCCTCTCGGATGCTTACATCTCATCAAAAAAAAACTTAGAATACGCTTTTGATGTTTCCACTAAAAGTCATGACAAATTTAATTGCGGACAACAAACCTGAAAGCTTCTTTTTACGTGATGGAGTTGAACCTTATGGAGAAGACTTCAAAGTTAAATAGTTCGTGGATTCTTCCTAAAAGATCCAGCATGACCTATACATTGTGTGCCATAGGTAAACAACTTGTTGACAGACTTAAATCACTTGTTGTTAGTACTCCTAGATATTTCCACATTCAGAGACCACCAGCCTGTTAACACCGTTATAACGGTGAACACAGGTTTGATAACTGACGTGCATGACTGCACTCAGAAGCCCCACGCGGCAGGTGATCTGTCGTTTTGGAGTCCATCAAAATTCTGCAGACGTGTAACTTGCCATATTTTCGAGCGTGTTAGTTATGCAGGGCAACAGGTGACCCAATATTGGTTGATGGCTGATTGCTGGTGCTGACACTGAATAGCTGCTTGACTATGTATTTCAACACAAGAAAGCAAATGGACCGCGAGATCACAAAAACGAAGTTTCGTGACAAACTTAGGCGTTCGGATCTGTAAAAAGGCTGGAAAACTTTTGGTAAATAATCGACGAACGGACAGTCCTCCATCGGCAGCCTCGGTACAAAGTTCCCATGGGTGTCTCAAATGAGACTTATGTATTGCTTTATTAAAGAGTTTAAGCTCAACCAGATCGACTGCGAGGGAACCATCCAACAAGCCCTTTTAGCTGTGGTTTGTCTTCTGGGACCAAACATCTAAGTTTGCCTTCCTTCTCGGAGGACTGGCAGTGTTGTCATTGGAAATTTGCGACGATGAACTAGAAGGTTAGTTATGACTAATTGGTCCAGAGAGGTTGTAGAGACTGGAATACTTCTCACTATATCTTCAGTATGTAAGCCAGGCTTAGTTCTAGAATACGGGATCTCGTGTCAGATTCACCGAACACTAAGGAAAATGCTTTTGCTCATGAGAAACCTGGTAAAGCCACAACAACAATTCGGTCCTCTAAGTTACGAATAGCACCCTTTGAGCTCTGAAATGTCCACCTGGAACAACCCACCAGTGTCATCAGTAGACGAATTTAGGCGCTGCCGTGTCACACACATTCGGTATATCCAGTCGACTTCTCGGATGGTATGACGGTCATAATCTTTGTGACACAATGATGATTCGATTGACCACTCATTTGTTGTTGGTCCTTTGCGGTTTGTTACAAGAACAATTAGGTTTATGTTATGTTTGTTAGTCTGTAACTGGGTTTCTCTTCCGTCGGCGAAGAGGCGGCGAGTACGCTAGGCTCAGGTAGGTCATATCGGTATATTTATTCTACTTCTGTTAATGACTGCATCGGCCAACATCGTGGTCATTGACAATTAATCCGCTCTTCTTTTCAGAAACCTGAGTGTCTGTGGTCTTCTACCCATTCTTTTCTCCGGCTTTGTTGATGTAATGTATGATGAATGGTCTGCCTGGCTTTTCATAGTCCAATGAGAACTTTGCTTTTCATCCTTATCTTCTCTGGGATGCACTAACCTGCACCCCTATACTGCAACGCTTCTTGTATTACACTTCAAAAATCTTTCTTCTCAGTGTAGATCTCGTCATTGCAGCCTCTCTGTTTAGTTTCCGAGAGATAGGAGTTTCCTTTCCTTATTAGCCAATCAAGTGGCTAACCAGCATTGGCCGGCTGGACAGAAAGGCCCCACTGGCACACCTCCCGGTCTTATTCCTTCGGGTTTACACTGGATATGTGGTGTGTTGGTGGAACTGCAATTGGTGCAGCGCAAGCCAATTGCAGTGATGGCTAAGCGCAGGCGTCCTTTGGCTTCGGTCACTGTGACAGACTAATCTGAATCGGATGCCGCCAACCCGGGGGGAGGGTTTCTCTTACTCTCGGGTTCTTTTAATTTTTTATCACTTACAACCATGTTATTGTTGAACTTCTGGACTGATTTCTCCTTTCTTTTTAAAACGACCAGAGTAGGTTCATATGTATATAACCTTTCTCAGCTAGCTCCCTTTCACACATTTCTCATATTCTCACTAATACTACTACCCGCAAACTATTAGAAGCAGAGGTGCCAATCGAAATTGTGCTCAGTCATCTACGCAACGATCTCTGAAGATGTGGAAAACTGTTAGTTAGTTCCACGCGTTAAATGAATAATATGCTTACAATGAATGTTTTGGAAAAACTAGCAGTAGTTCAGCTGGTTCAACTGCATATAATTACTACATTACCGGGAATTCAATACACAGACCAGGTTACTTAAGTTACAAAAGCCTTCCCAGCGAAACGGTGAACGCTAGTGTTCAAGTGGATTACGTTCAATTTGCTCAGTAATCGTCCTGAACGATCAGTAAAGCTCACTTACACAGTGACTACCGGAATTATCGATAACTTTGGTATCTATGTTAACGAACTCATCATTTACAGAATTTTATGAAACAGCATCCTTAATTTTGGTGTATGCTACTGTCTAAGTATAAATATATCTTTGGCTGACCTTCAACTTATAGGAAAGACGCTGTAATAATCAGTGGAATCGATTTCATTTTACGATAGACGTGGTGCAATTGTGTTACTGGCCGTACCATTCCCTCGTGGAACAACTCTGTTCTATCTGGTACTAGTCCCAAGACAAGCTTTTCAGGATAATCAGACGTTTCGAACTGATCCGGAGCTCTTCTGATGTTTTGCTGAATTGCGTGCAAATTGCTGAGGTAGATTTTGCTAACTACATCGAGAATCTCACCAACTACGATTTTTCTACTGCACTATGGTCGAGTTCGATCAAGAAGCTTGGCTTCAGACTGTGCAGTGCGTGCTCAGGTAAGTTCCAAAAAGTCTCTTTATCAAAGGAATGCATTACTTCGTTAGCATCAACATGTGATTAACGAGCCGTAAATGTCAGCCGCACACGTTCGACAAACGTACGGGATTTACTCATCCAAAACATTGCAGCATAAAATCTCAATTTCATAAACATAACTTTCAAATGTATCACTTGACAGACGACCACCGAAAAATTTCCCAATGACTTTATGGGACTTAAGTACGCACATAATAACGTGGACAGCAGGATAAGTAACAAGAATTTTCAAACTTCCCGTAAATATTTTTATTCAGTCATGTATATAACGGAGATGCATAGAGTCAGTTCATAGAACTTGAGATCCCATTGCATTGTCAGCTATTCTTGGTTCAGGAAGGCAGTCAGCTCTTGCAAGTCTATTTCTCCATCGTGGTTTGTGTCTTGCATATCGAAGTACTGTTGCACTCTCTGCTTGTCCAACGGACAGTCGGATTCATCCAGAAACGCTTGGAATTCATTCCGATCGATTTTCCCATTTTTACTTTTATCCAGACAATCAAGAATCTGTTTTACTTTTGACGGTCTAGAAGACATTTTAAAAAAGGGAAGCAGAATAACACGATTCGCAAGTAAAACCACTCTTTCTACTGTTTGTATAAAGGAAACTTTGTTATGGTTTTGACTGCTTGTTTGACTGCCAGAAATTCACCGGACCAACATTTCACCCCCTGTATAACTTTGGAATGTTGTAGACATGTAATAATTAAGCATGCATAAACACGATCGGTGCTTAGACTGTAGCACTCTAATTCACAACTACTGTCGGGTAGTCACTACACTGTTCAGAAGCTTTAATACTTTCTGTAAATTCAACCTGACTTAAAAATCACTATCATGAGGTTAACGGTTGAGGTCAACAGGAAGTACCTGTGTTTCTCCTTGGGCTGGTCACAGGCGAGTGTGTCCATATGATAATTCGATTGTATTTACGGCTATGTTGGCGGTACAATGAGTAACATGGTCGCTTCACGAGAACCTAGGTTTAGGTTCAAATCTTGACCATTGCACCACTGACAACCTCGAAAGTCTATCCCATATTGCTTCATTTCGAAAGGGGTTGGCTACAAAATCTGGCTGAACTGGAAATTTGCGGTTGACTATGGTTGATCATGCATGCAGTGTAATGGAAATTTAAACCCAAGTCAAATCGCTTACTCGACCATGGTTAACAGATATAACTGAAGTAGCATTTCCCATACATTCTATTATATACAGTTTAGAAATTAATCATGTAGGTCTCAACTGCTGAAATTTGATTTTCATTGGTCCAACCAGATTTTACACTCACCTCACATACACACTGATTTGTTGGGTGTGTTCATTGCGATCAATTTTCTGTTCGTCTTAAACCTGGATAATCGACACACTTCAACGAGCCGAGAATATGTTGTTTCGAGAAAGAGGGACAGAGACACACACACACAGAGAGAATCCTGTCATCTTTTGGTTTGGTGACCCGTCACGACAGAAAATGGCAGAACCTTTAGTACTGAACTGTAAGAGGGAGAATGGGGCTGCTGAATCGACTACGCATGATATCGGAGCGAACAGAAATGGTGGACCAGTTAAATGCATTCAGATTGATTCTCGAATGGTAGTAACCATAGTTAGTGAAATATTTTCTTTAAGTTAATAGTTAGGCTGTCGAGCAGCTCCTACCCTTTTTGAATACTTTCTCAAAATTATGTTGATTTTATGATGTTGTCACGCGATTCGACTTGTATGAAGGACACAGGTTGGTGGCGGTTCGAAGTAAAGTAGGAATGCAAACCTTATTCAAATTTTGGACACATAAGAGGACAGTTCGTAAGATTTTCTGTTCGATGTTAATGTTTGAACTCACTAAGAGTCGCAAGTGGTTATTTTATTCTTTCAGTAACAAGACGATCTGTTTTTCATCGCCAACATTGGCATGATTTAGATATCAATACAAAAGGTATTGCATATGCTCTTTATTCAACTATGAAACCGCATTCAATATGGGAGATAAGAAGTATTTGTTCCTAAGCCTTGAATTGTTGGTGGGAACTCTGTGTGTATTACTCTGAATGTTTATCGAGAGTAGGCATCAAGCGTTATACGCAGTGACAGAAACTTCTGCCATCTATTGAGGGTGAAACACCGAAACCAAACTCGATTATTGTAAGTTTCTTCTCATGACCAAACGACACACATTCACAATATTTAATTACCTCTTTGTTGTTTGTAAAGTACACATATGCTTCCTAACTTCCGCGTTAGTTGTATGGTTCACTTGACAATTTGCAAGATTTATCAGAAAGATTGTGGATCTGCTATCTAGGTGTTTAACTCTTCCGCCTACAGTCAACACTACTTAATGGTCGTCTTTATAGTATCCAGTTCCCGGTGAAGCATAAGTGTACTTGCCACAAGGTTGTATGCAAAAGTTTACGGTGATTCTCATCATCTACAATTAGACCTGTTCAACCGTGTATTTAGAGAGTATTCCAGATACATACTCCAGTTGCTTTATTACCGAAATTTAGTGTATAAAGTGCTTGGTAATATGTACCTGCTTGGATTTTACTTGTCCAAATCACCTCAACGCACTGACTGTTTTTGTCGTTGTTACACCATAGGATGGGCAAACAGAATTCTTTTTTTCAGAAAACAGTTTAATGGTCCGTCTACATGATGCATATCATAAGTCCAACTCTTCTCTGTTCCCGTACATACAGCAATAACTTAGCCTAATTTAGCCCAATGTGGTTCCTGAATGCTGCAAAATTTCCGTCTCCTGGTCCATTGATTTTATATGCTAGAAGTACACCAATTACGTGCAATATCACCGAAACGTTCAACAGAAGTTGTCTGCGGCAGAGCACTGAAACGACTTTACATGCAGCTATTCTCGACCGCGGTTGATGATGGTTGACTTCTACGCATTGGAGAGTTTGTGTTGAATTTTTGCTTAACTCTATTCATTGTGAGATTCGAGAGGGTTTCATGTGCTGTGAAAAGATAAATTTATTATTTACGGACAGACACTTTACGCTAAAATGTCTGTCAGTAAGGAACAGAAAGATGAAGTCAATTCGATCACGTTCCAAAGACTGAAACATTTTTGTTAGGTATTAATTGGTTTTCTGGACCCTGCAAATGGTTAGAAAGACGACGGCAGTTCAGTTCAGTTGAACGTAGCTTAAAAAATCGACAAAAAGCCAACCGCATAGATCCCGATGCATGTTCTGGTTTACTCAGCCAACAGTTCTATATACGACATTTTCGTTTACAGCGGTGTGCAGGCAATAATTATTAGTTTAGTACAGAAACTTACATAATTTGAAAAGTTACTGCCATGAACAAAAACTCGATTGTAATGACCGACCACTTTTTCCTTATCCAGCAGTATACATAAATCAGTGTTTATACCAGTTTCGAACAATCGTCCGTTGGTTTCCGCTTCTAAGACGAGTGATAATTTCGCCTCGATTTTCTGCGACTCGGAAGTTTCGCACGATGTACGCGTTCAGATAGCCCACTGCTCCCGGATATTATAAGCAGTCCAGTAGGGTGATACCTTGTGTGACTTGAAAGTAGCCAAAACTCATCATTTTATAATCATTTGCCAGCTACGACTGAAAGTGCACAACAACTCAACTATATAGCTTACCTTATCACGATAAATTACACGAGTCAGAATTACTTTGGCCATCTCAACTCGTTCGGCTACTCACTCTCACGCCTACACATCAGTCTTTCAAGAACACAGAACTGTAGCAGAAAACCAGACGACTGGATATTCAGAACAGAGAGTTCATTCCGTTGGTTACTGACGAAACAGAAGAACAGAATTTTCATGCACACCTATGAGGAAATGAGATCTGTCAGAACAACCGAGCAGGAAAGCATATAATGACAGAATCTTGCACGCAAATTGCATGGAATGAAACGCAGCTATCTTGAAGAATGCGGCATAAGATAACCGAGAGATTACTCTACAGTATGAATTGCTGTCGAGGCAATTAAGCTAGTTCACTAAGTTTGATGCTATGGGTTCATAAAAACTTGCATGTAAACCTAAAGTGGACGAGTGCAATTATAGTGAAAACGCAAATTTCACGCTGTAATGTTCTCCAAAATTTCCGATTGTTGAAAGTTTTCTGGTTTCACCGCGCTGTGACCGGACTCGTTGGAGGTAAGATTGATCTAACGGATATAGCTAGAGTAGAACATGTACCAACTGATAACTTCAAACTACAAGCTAGAGTCTTCATCCAATCAAACCTCGTCATTAAGATCGTGGAAGTGAACTTTTCTCCTACTATCCATAACGAACATACTAAAACAAGGATTCAACCGGTCCCGCCGAAGTGTCTCTCTGAGAGCGTGCATCACACGAACGAAATCTGTGCATGCATTTCATAACCAGTGCTCCTGTTAGGAAGAAACTTTCTCGTTCAAAAAACACTTCTACGAAGTACCTGCCGATCTGAACTAGAAACCTTCACTGAAGAAGCACACCTCACGGAACCACGCTGAAAGCAGTTTTGGAACATGAAATGTACCCAGCCCTACCAGGGTGAACCGGTACGATAGACTTTCCGAAAGAAATCCAGCTTTGATTACGCATTGACCTGGGGGGCAGGTCATAAGGTACATGATTCGGTAGTGGAACACGTCTCACACCTTATTCTGACAAACTGGAAGGTCATTCACGTCTGTCTAGTTAAATGAACGTAAAGTGGTAGTCAGCAGTTGCAGTTTGCTCCCGAAGCCAGGTCAAATCAACCGTGATCCACTGATCCCTAGCGCCTGTGGGTGAAGCTCTTCAGGACTAACTGCTTGTGAATGCAAACACGCAGAGAGTAACAGGATCTTGTTTGATTGACTTGAGCCGCTGACGTTATCGATCCAACTGACGCGATTGCTAAATGGAATAAAGGCCCTTCTGTTGGGAACCAGAGAGAAGCAGACAATGCGTGCCCTGTTTCCGGCGCCTATTAATATTGTGGACAAACGTGGGCTGGATTAGCTCCTGTTGAGATTCATAGCTTCGTCCTGAGCCTGGCCAACACAACTACTATAGTATTGCTTTACTGGTCAACAGTCCCTATATTCCAATTGTCGGTATACAAC
Source organism: Paragonimus westermani (assembly GCA_008508345.1). NCBI lineage: Eukaryota > Metazoa > Platyhelminthes > Trematoda > Plagiorchiida > Troglotrematidae > Paragonimus > Paragonimus westermani. The sequence continues at coordinate 26,431 of QNGE01002780.1, read as the reverse complement.
TCTTATCCGTATGTGACGGTTTGACAATAGCAGAGTCTGAGCGTCACCTTGTTGTTATACAACAGCGAATTACAGACTGGGCAACGCCGAGTAGCATCCAGTCCGGTTTCCAACCTTTTTCTCAATCTAATTAAAGTGCTCGTAAATATCCGCAATGTACGCAGTAAAAACGAAATCAAGATGTTTGAGTGTTATGTCTGAGGTTTTTTTTTCAAATAATGAACTGAAAATAACCACAATACTAAATGTCGCTTGTAGATTAGTGCAATGAGGATGGACGATCACACTATTTTAATTGTTAGTAGATAGACGGAGGCACGCATATGGTTATTGAAGTAGCCGAGAGAAAGCACGGGGAACATTGGAGTGCAGTCTGGAATGACATGGTGTTTTCCTCACATGAACCTGACATTGGCAATTGTGGCGTCCTTGGATCAGTGTTATGTCCAAATGAGTACCCTTGCTTGAGTGCTGTTGAAGCACATACCCGTCGTGTTCGTTTAGCGAAAAACCAACCATTGTGTCAGCCGAGTTCTTGTCTCAAGACAGCAGTGCTGTCCTAAAGTAACTACTTTATCAAAGCAAAACGAAGATGTGTTGCGATACGTTGATGTTTCGTTTACTGTCATCAATCGTAAACGTAAAACATGCCGGTTACATAGATCATACAATTAAAGACAAACACGGACTAGACAAGCCTACCAGTACACCAAGTATTGCTATTTAATCACGACCGTGACAACCCGATAAGTTGCCTTAACCAGTTTTGTATACATCACGTCGGCTGATAAGTTCGGACAGTCATCGCTTTGTGTGAGGCCAGTAACATTAGGCTTCGAGTGTGCAACAGCGTTTTGAATAAGTTTATTGAGTCAAATTGGTGGTCTATTGTCATGATGTGTTTAGTAGTCGATAACGCTGGATTCCGAGCAGCCAGTTGAGCAAGTTGATGCGTTATCAGTTGTTCCAACCATTGCATGATGTGATCTGCGACCCGTTGTGATAGTTGTCGACCTGTGCTGCGTATGTGAACAACAGTACGGCTGCAAGTGAACTGGTATACAATATGGGAGACAGAAGATTTTCAAACACTACGTTCGCGAATACAGAGAACTGACCCCTCCTTTGGTGGTTTGGACTGAGAGCAGCTGCTCAACTGCACACATTCAAGCCAGAACAGACTTCAGTTTGTGCTTTATGTCGATGGCTTGATAGTCACTTTTGAATGACGAGAATAGGAAAACAGTCTCCTTTTGAACCGTAATTATGAGATTAGTGTTTTTCTTCGTCGTATTGTGTGCTTCGATGAATTTCTAAGGTGTTGATTTACTAGTAAAGTCTGTCTCAGCAACTCCTGTTCTGTCTGCAGTTTTTCAGGGGGTACAAATACACCTGGTTCTATGAAACAGTGTTTCAACCAATTTTTTAACCAACGTTTGTATGCAAAAGAAGCAATGCCGGAGAACTGAAGATTGTGACCACTCCGTGATGTGTTTGGGGGTGGACAAAGCGTTGTAACTTACCATCCGCATGTTTAGTAATAAGTACATCCAAAATATATATTTCTTTTGTTCTATTCAAATTTGTGAGACAGAGATGGGTTGGGGTGAAGATTATTAAGTAGGCTGAAAAACAAGTCGAACTAGGCAGCATCAGTGAAAAAATTAAACACCATGTTGTTTGTGCAATAACGATTTAGCTACACAATCCGGAACTTGCCACCCAACCGTTCCTATGAAGATGGCCGCTAGTGTACGGCCTAACAGAACACCCTAAACAATACCCTCTACCTGTTTGTAAGCATGCACCTCGAATTCGAAACGAATGTTTTTCGTACACAAGAAAAATCAGATCTTTGAGGTTTTCCGTAGAACACTTCTATCACAGTTCTCACTGGAGATAAAGTCACACAATAATCAACTGCCTCACGAAGGGAAACAGTCGTGAAAAGGAAACCAGCATCCATGAATTACACCAGTTGAGTACTCACCAAAGTGTTTTCTAAGATTTCAGGCGATTTATAGGAGTCCTTCAAACAGTCTGGAGATAAAACTGCGGATGAGACCCAAAATATCCATTAGTCAACCAACAACCATATGGTTAGCCGAATTGTTAATGCACAATATCCTGCATAAAGATCTACCACCCTTGTGTACTTTTGGAACATCCCCCAAACGAGGTGTTTCCAGGCCAATTGGTTTCAGTAATCTTTACTGCGCTTCAGATATGTGCCCATATTATAACAGTATGCGAGGTTGCCTTGCAACTTGCTTTTTCAATAATATGCTGTTTTTTGCTGACTGGTCTACTTTGAACTTCCGCTGGTCTTCTAAAATGGTGTTCTTTTTTCCTTGTATACCTGCCCCTGATCATGACGACAACACCAGAGCCTTTATCCGGATTAAGGAATATCAGGTGTTGCATATCTCTTACCTCCTTCATAGCCCGGTAGTGTTCTTGCTTTGGATAGCACTGTTGGTGAATTGGTGCCGATAAAATCGAGTTGGAGATCTCCACCAATTTTGCATGGAACTAGCCTGTCTTATCAGAATACGTGGGTTGTATTTCCTTCCGATGATCGTACATGTGTGTTCAACTTATTGACATTTTTGAGCGACATACTGAACTTCAATCCAAGTGAGATCATCTCCAGTTGCGTCTGTGTGAACTGGGTAGACGAAAGATTGTTCAAGTTTGAAACAATCACTAAGACACACTCGTACGAGCTCATTATGAGAGAGAGCACTAAAGAGAACGAAGAGTTCTATACCTGATTTCTTCAAATGTCTCATACTTTACTCGACGAACCGATGACAAAACAAGAAGGACTCCAACAAATCTGAGGTTGTGTTTCCACGAACTTGTTAACTCTCTCCGGAGTGGTATCGATAAACGAACATGTTAATCTCACAAGATTCATGTTTTTTTCCCGGTAATTTCTCCTTAAACAACACTGACAAACGACTTCGGAAACTGGCCTTATGGAATACATTCGTCAGTAATTGGTAGAAAATCTGTGTTCTCCACGAAGACGTATAATCCCATACTTTTGTACAACTACTGCATGATTATTATGATAGTCTCCAGTCAAAAGTCAATGTACAGTTTGCTTCTGTTAACGTGTCTACAGAACTCTAAGACACTAAACACAGCTTTGCTTACTGTACACTGTTAAGCACTTCCATATATCTGTAACAAAAGTTCCGATGAAGTAAATCTTATGACCTAGTTCGCTGTACTCGTATCGCTCTAATTAGTTAAATCTACCTTCACAAAACACATTTTCAGCGCATAAGCTTTTCTACTGTCTGCAGAGGGCGCTTCACGCTAGTGTGTACTGAAACAACATTTTAATGGCAATTTGGCCCTTGTAGTTGCTCATTTGAAAGTATACTACTGTACACTGTACCATAAATGAATGCGTTCATCGTGTGTTCACTTCAGTCGATGACGTCTGTCTTGTGCATTTGAATCAAATGTATGTTATACGAACTCGAAGTCTATTCAACTCAACTATCATCTGGAGAAATACACTTTTGAATGATACAAATGATGTGCCCGAGTTTTACTCATGACCTCTGAGGTTCACTATATCAGTGGCTTCAAAGGATATGTCAGAATTGCTGGGATAGTGCAGAATATAGAAGACTTGAAGGGGTCTTCTTGAAAGTGCACATGTACCAATCAGGACAGCTCTGATATAATGAACGGATCTCCATGCAGGTATAAATTTCATCTTTCATGTGACTTGTTCAGCATCTGTCTACCGCCCAAAAACACTATGACGCATTAGTGGTAGATTTGAGCAAGTAGTGTGCCCATATAAGAACTCGGCTGGACCCATTTCATCATATTGTGGTGGATTGTCAGGTCGGGGGTGCGAGTTTTCGAACGCTCGGCCGAATACCTCAACGTGGGGGGAGGTACGTTCGAAAACNCAATAAAGATTGTGCTTTGTTGGACGCCTTCTCGCTACAATATCACATGCTAGCATACACTTCCAATCAATAATATCATCGCATTTTTAAAAAGTGTGATTTTTAAGGGACACGTTCATTTTCTAGTCAGATTACCAACCCAGCCTAAACAATACTTATCCAAAATGATGAGGAATATTGATGATTTCGAAAAGTTAATGAGCAAATCTATAAAGTCAATTGCAGGTAATTTCTGTCCCTTTGGAAGGCTTCGTGTGAACCTGCATCCAGGCCCTGGACGCGTCTTTGACGAGAGACATGCGAAATATCTAGGTTCAGGACACCTCGACTTCATCTTGAAGCTTGAAGCTGTCCAAGATTTACAATGATTCCTGTTGGAACATGTGACTGAGTAAATGAATAGAAAAAGCTCTTTAGCTAGCAAACAGTTTGCCGTATTTTGGGTATCATTACACAAAGAGAACTCATGCCCATAGGAAGTAGTTTACCCTAGCTAATCCATGACTACCATTCATTTAGATTCTCACAATAGCAAGCCAAATCCTTTCGAACAGAAAGCCAGAGCCATTGCAGTAGTCAGGGCATGTTAAAGTGAACTTCTTCACATCACTCAAATGTCACACATTCTGTCTGGAATATCCAAATAATGTAAGGATCCGCCTGCTTCGTCTGAGGTTGAGGCTACTCTGGATAAAGTAAAATTCTCTCTTATTTTTCGGTAATCTAATCAGAAACAGTTATGCAGCCTTTTTCGAGCGAATTACTTCATCTAGCACCTACTACAAGTCCTTGTCGAACGCAAACAGGTAAGATCCACGATTCCCTCAGTCACATAAACTCCATTATCGCTTCCTTCTACCGTTACTCCTAGGTAAATATGAACCCATCGTTAAATTAAACAGATTGCCACAAGTGTCCCGAAATCACGTTACAAACCGGAAACGCGGTGAGATGTTGTAAACGGTCAGTCGCTATGATACGTTTAGAGGTTCATTCAGATCGATAAGGCCAGCTAAACACGCAAAAATTAAAAAACACATCTCATATGGTTAAAGGGTTCAGAATAGACGAATCCATCGGTACAACGTCAACCAGTGAATCGCGGAAAGTAACATTCCATCAATGTCAGCAGCTGGAGCAAACTAGCATGTCAGCGCAATGACCAACCCGGATGACAATCTGACACAGCACGAGACTTTGTCATAGCGAGCGTTAGAACAAGAAAGCTGAGCTGAACCAACTAGTGGAAAACTGAACACTTCAGGACCAACTGCATGTTTTCATTTACTTCTGTTTCCTGCTTACAGGATGACCGATGGGAACTCAGTAATTTCCAGGTTGCTTTATGTTGTAACTGCTGCCTTTTGCCTTCGTCTTCGAAATTATCAAATTTCCAACCTAAATTGCCAGCAATTGGATTGCGACCACACTCTTCATGGACTTCACTACAAATGACGTCAGTTTGCACACAGATTTCCACCACGATGAGATTAACCATACTCTGATTCTTTTGTCCGGTCGATAAGACACGGTATCTTTCCCCGTACACTGCCTCATCCTCTGACCTGTTGTTGCGCCTTCCCTCCAGAAGGTATACACGCATGATGTGAGTGGATAGAACCTCAGGACCAATCAAGTGTCATCGGTGTGTGACCAAGGTTTGAAAATATAAGTAAGGGATTTCTCGGTTGACACAAATTGCAGCCTTCGGATTCAAATAGACTTCTCTGCTGGCTTCTGTCAAAGAAAAACACTACCGCAGCTTCGAAATCGTCAGTAGCGCATATCCTTGTCATTGTAGACGTTTGGGTTTCGGCCACGATTCCACAAAGTTTTCGTGAAAATTTCATGGGGTTAGCAGGTTAGTTGTTGTACTTCTAGAGGATATCAGCCATTTTGAGCATTACTCACAAGTGAACGTGATTTAGTGCTTACGTGCGGTAGTTCCGTCGTCCCAAAGTAAGATCAATGGCGCAGTGATAAACATGGTTACCTCACGAAAACGCGGTTGGAGTTCAAATCTCGTCCGTGACAAGCATTTGTACTACCAGTGAGCTCTAACCTGAGAAGAGCTCGATTATAAAACTTCTATTCGAGAAGGTTTGGCTGAAACATCTACAGTAAAAGGAGAGCCGTGATCAATTGCAGGTGATGTTCAATCCTTCGCTACCAAAGGTCGCTATGACGAGACCTCCGTTCCCTTTTCCTCAGACAGCACCAGTGTACTTTGACAATGGCTGTTTAAGTCAAACCATTCTGCAGGAAATTCTGAGGTTTAAAGCCATACTTTGTGCTTCTTCCTGATGATAGTGCATTACAGACCTCAGTTAGGTCCAGCAGAATTGCGTCTGTGTCTCCTTCTGGACGTGCTTAACCCATTTTCGGTCTCAACTGTTGTTTGTTGTGCAGTCCTTTAATTTTTTTCAGTGCAGGTACCTAATACAGAATTGTGTATATCCTGCAGAAGTGACCATTTTTTCGTTTGCGGCTTTCCCTCCTTAGGAGCACTGTATTCCAGGATGGCATAGTAAAGATGGAAGGCCTTTATTCTTCTAAGAATGCACGTGGTCAGAATCAAACACGGTGCCTCAAAGCATATATTCATGCGGGCAAGATTATGTTTTAGATTCATGTGAAACTTGATTGCCAACGGGTACTTCCCCCGCTATCATGGTGTAGGAAACTACAGGGTGTAACACTTTTCAAAGGACATACACACTGTGAATAATCGGGAAGCAGCATAGAACAGTAAGCCTGATTCCCACGCTGCCTTGAGCAAATGAAAGAGAGACTTCTCAGCATCGAAATGGCAGAGCAGATATTGGCTGGAACAAGTAAGAACACTAGGTTTGCAAATACTTTAAGTTATGAAATGGTGCCTTCTGTAGTATGATGTGATAAATGATTTCAGACTGAAGCTGCCAGATACGATTCTTAAGAAAGGTGAACGAAACCGGCAGGTGGGTGTTGATCCGTTTAAGTACATGTGGGAAAATTTCAAAGTTTCCAGAACAAACTGTACGAACTTAATTGAATTACACTCCTTCTACGATGATCCCCTACATGTAGGAACATTTAATTTGTGAAAGCAACCGTTCTGACAGAATCAGAGTAACACCATCCCTGTAGACCGGAATGAATGGAAAATTCGTTTCGGAGGTAACTCCTATACAGACTCATTCTATGGTTGTCATCACATGGTTGTCAACTGCTTGTTGCTTGACTGATCGTTCGCTTAAGTCTACCTATAAATCGTGGGGAAAGTTGGCCACTTTGAGAAGCAACCTAGGATTGCTGTTCGAAGCGTAAAATCGGGGATGACGAGCGACTTTCAGCCCCATCCCCCTGATGTATATGTCCTCTTCCACACCCGAATCAGCTTGAAGACCTGCTTATCATACTCCTATCTATTCCTGATGCCTATCGGTGAAATTCATTGCGTTGACGAAAAAGACGAACTACGAATGGAATGGGGAAAACACACGAAAACTTGTGCGCGCCTCTAGCTCTTAGGGTGAACCCTTAGGCAACATGGGACGCTATCGCTGCAACCCAAGCGGATAGTTTCATATCGTTTGCTAGAGGAATCCATTATGTTTCAAAACGTGGCCTGTTGGTATTGAGTTGAGTTTCATTCCAGGTTATCAGTGATCACCGGTTTACTTGAAGCAAGTGCACCTTAACTCACTACATGGATGATGTGGTTATGGATTTTTAACTACCATATCACCATGTGATCTCATCGCATCCACCATAAGTGGTACTTGCATCCGTTTTATGTATTTCACCATGGCAACCTGTATGCTTCTTGAATCCCAAGCCTGAAAAAGTGATATCACAGTTTAGGGCAAGACCAAAAGCTTTATATGGGCCAACTGAATTCCTATCCTGAAAATCTGTACGTCAATCAAAATCCACACCCTTTCATCGTGTTCTCCAATACTTTTAGCTAGAGGACGAAAACTACTTCGTCGTCCATGTCTTCGTCTTCTCCTGCAAATCGATAGACCTGTCTTTTAAAAAAAATCCCTGTTTTATCCATCTTCGTCTCAACGATATCAACCTTTCGCGTGCTATCCTACACTCTTACAGAACAAATGATATACCCCTTAAAACTCTTTCTTCTTAATACCTCACCCGTTATGTAAGAGAATTTGCTTCAGAAATGATTGGCTGAAAAGTGAAGTCTCAGCAAAATCAAAAACATCGCTCTTTGAATATCTGTCCTGTGGAGTATGTCTGATTTAGCCACTCTAGGAAAGGTTATGCATGTATCCACGCCTCCTTCTAAAAGAATAATAGACAACTTGGAAGTTAACCGCTCCTAACCGAAAACTTAGTGTTGTTCCCGTGGCAACTCGGTGGTCTTCTGGTCAAGCTGTGAGCTTGAAACCAGCGTTATTTCTCTCGTGATGTCCATATTACAGCCATGTGACCAGCTGTTCAAGTCCTCGCAGATATACCTTCTTGGTTTTTCGTTCGCCTGCTCCGAATATCTGAACATCAATGATCGTTACGTTCTGTAGGTGAACAATTCTGTTCGGTACTTGTGTCAGCTTATTTCACTACTGTCGGCTATCGATCCTGTCGACGCTTCACGTTCACCAAAAAGAATCACTTCCATTTACTTTTTTCGAGTGTAAGTTTTACATCTTTCAATCAGCCAATTTGCGGTGTCCAACAGGTTAATGTATTTCGAATTCGTAATATGACCGGGTTATAACAGCACTGATCGCAGCAGATTAATGCACTAACTGGCTAATCTCATCTATTTTTGTCATACAGTCTTCATCAGCTGGTTTGACAATTTTTCTGAATGTTCCCAACTATTTCACTTACTGTTCAGTGAAGTTCACATAGTTAAATTCATGTTTGATTTTGAGCATGTGCCAAAACAATATTGCTTGGCTTGGTAACCGTAAATACGTTGGTGTGGAGCTGTGGACGTCTATCGAGTGGTCAATATGAGACCTAGGAATGTAACCACTACAGAATAAGGCAATAGGCCAGTTAGTTCACGGTATCGAATTAAAGTGGCTGCTGCCAGGATGTGGTTGCTTTAAGGTGCTTTCACTACATACTACTTTCGTCATAATGCTTCGTTGGTTAGTATGTTTGATAAGTAGAGAAAAACTGACGTAAATCATCGCTTGGATGCATAGGGTAAAAATAAGCGAATTATACCAGTTATGTTCAGTCTGCACTAGCTAGACTTGCTTTTTATTCAGCGTTCAGTGCTTGATGCTGTTGCTTGTTGATTAAGCCAACCCATTCATGATGTTTCCATTCCCTGATTGGTTTGGCGTACACACTAGATTGGTTGGGTAATAGAGTTCTTATATGAATTTCCGAGGCCCCCTTGGAAAGCTTCTTGGTTCTGATGATAGACCAGATACCGCAAAAGGCATGCGGTTCACGTCACTGGTTTATGTGCAGTCGTAGGCAGAATTTTCGCACGCAGATAACTTCTTAATCACTACATTTTTCATGCCACTAACTGGTGTTGCAAAATTAAGTAATCAAACATGCCTCACAAAATGATACGATTTTGACAACGGCTGAACCATTGTGTAGAATTTCTCAACGGTGGAGCACGTCAGCTTTGTTGTGTTTAAGCGGATATGCGTTCTCTTATCATGCACTGATAAACAAGAACTAACATCCTCGGTTACCGTTCTATTGCCCTCTCATGGGGAATATTAACAGCTTATGAATGCTTCTTATCCCAACCATGTATTGCTTCGCTTGGCGAAATTTGACTACATTCAGCCTCCCGATGATGTGAAGCTTCTGGACTTCTCATGTTAAGCGAGTTCACTGACTAACCTTAGCGATAGAAAACTTTACCAATGATGTACTGTTCCATGAATTACACTCTGAAACCAGTATTCCCCGATGACACAAATTTTCTCACCACTCAGACTGACCAAGATACTTTTGTCTGGACCCGACTCGAACGAACCACATTCGCAATACCAGGTAGTTTTATCTTGGACGTTTATGCAGGGAGGGACCAATCGGGATACGTCAGGCAGAAATGAGTGCTAGGAACTCACGCAATTCTAAGGGTCAGGGAATTATCGTGGCTACTGTCGATGTAAACTGCGAGTTCAAGTTTGACTGTGTTTAAGAAGACCAGAAGAGCGTTAGTAAAATATACGTCACAGTCCAAGCAGTTTTCTTCACATCAACCCATAACTTTGAGACCCCCAACGTTTCAGTTCTCGTTTGCTAAAGGTGTTTGGGTGCTCTGTTGTAGCAGAATGTACGTAATCATCACGTTTAGCAGCAGCTATTATCCATGCTGTGCCATAAATCATGGTTCTGAACACCATGATACCACAAATGCAAAGTAACCCTTCGGATTACCAACTCGCATTAGTAAAAATGTTTGGAACAGTGCACACAGTTTTCGAGCAAACGTTTAGATGGAACCATGGTAATCGACCTAAAATGTCATGTGTAATTGAAACTCGTCTACAGTGGCTGTTGATCATCGGCGGTAGAATCGGACTTCAGCACGAGTACACTGTTCAACAGTCGTGTTCTCATTGGATCGTTTTCAACGTCCCACGCACAACCACGCACTAGCAACCATTTGTCAGATCGTTCGGCTGATATGCTTTGTTGAATTTTGTGTCCACGTTCGGTCCAAGAGCCAATCCCTGAAGTGACATGGTTGAACACGAGAAACGGACATGTGCATATCCTCTTTTCTTCTCGTCCACTCAATCTGCAAACTCCCTCCACCTTTGAATTTTCAAGGCTGAATGTGACCTTGACAGGGACCAGTGAGCACGCGATACTCACGTAAGGTATTCCAAATTGGTGTCCACCTTGCCCACGCTACTTCCCCCCGTGGATAACCATTGGCCACAGCACTATACACAAAGTTACCACTCGCGGTGCGTGTTGGTCACACACGTTTGGTAAGTCCACGGTCCGAGCGTCTAGTGTAGTGGCCATAAGCCATCAATCCGAGTCGCTGACCTCTGCATTTTTACTCTCCACTTTACCGTTTGTTACAGCCGTGAATTCAACGATTTTCAATTGACTGCGAAATGTCCAAGTGAGCAATAATGGAATGCAATGTGAATTTTGCTTGTACTACTAGAATACACTGATCATACTGTTATCTAGTTCATCGTCCCTTCTTCCGAAATGCCTACCCTTACTTATCGCGTGACTGGGACACATTTTCCGTACTGTCCGTTTTTCCAGACTACAAGAGATGAAAGAACTCCTGTCCGTATTGGACACAAACAAAGACAACAAGGTCAGTGTAGACGAACTGAAGGCGTTTCTGGAACGAAATCAAGGGCGATTGGACAGAAAACGGGTGGAGCAATTCATTGCTGCGCATGACAAGGACAAGGATGGCAAACTGGATTTAAATGAACTGGCCTCTTGTCTGGCCGGTCCCTAATAAGGTGTGTGCACAAAACAGAAAGACAAACAGTTGTTTCCATTGCTGTGTCATGCGCCATTCCACGTCCACTTTCGCTTTTACTGTCTAAGATAATTACGCTATTCATACGTATATATATATATACATCATAATAATATAATTTTGCTGCATTATCTACTCTGGGTTTTACTCCACCGGGTGGTATGGGCTTACGTGGGCAGCTTTTTCCACACAATTACCTGTCCAGTTTATAGGCATTGTAGCCTTCTAACTAGGCCACGCGGGTTATTATGAGCGTCTGACCAAGTAAAGCGCGGTGACGACAAACCAATACATTCTTCCTCGTCGTCTAGTTTCATAGTGTCAAACTGGATTTAACTGATGTCCGTGATATGGACACGAACGAGCGATTGCGGGGGTTCGCTTGTAGGTGTCAGGTTTTCTAACATGCTCAAGTTCTCTGAAGGGGTAGCATTATCGTAGGCAAACCGTAGCCAGACATTATTCACTAATCGCAAATGGAGAAGGAAGTAGAGCTGGAGACAATGTGCAGAAAAGATTTGTGCATATTGCATGGTTGGAACTAGAATGTTCGGTACTTGAAGTTATGGGCTGTTGTGGCAGAGAGTGGCGCTGTTGTGACTGATCTATCGTCGTGTATGACCGTTTTTACTGTAACCATTTGTTGTGGTTTGATTGTTAATGCACCAGCAGGCCTGGAGCATGTATATCGGTCCGTTATTATGGCGATACAATTGTAGTCAATTTCTCTGTAGTTAACCTGCTTGTAACGTGCTTTACAAATGACAAAAAACACTGAGAAACGGTGGTGTGTATACCCGAGTAACCAGAGAGTTAGTGTGTTATAAGGCACATTCCATTGAAAACTGATCGCGGCCTTGGCCGATAATACTATATTCAAATCTTACTCTCATAAGAGATCGTAAGTAACTCATATCTTTATATTATCCTGACTTCGCGATCATGAGATTAGCATGGTGACCACAAAAAGTTAACATGTTTGACATCGAACTAATGCTTTAAAGCTGAGAATTTTCCACTAGTATCCAGCTTGTCAAAAAGCATTAGTCCAAACTGACGGTAGCTATTTTATAGACATTTGTGGCTCAATTTTTAATAGATATGAATTAGCAGCAGATGGTGACCGATGTAATTTTAACGCCGGCAGCTACTTTCGACATGAAACTGGACAATTTCAACGATCTCATTTCCCCAAGAACGTACTTTCACATATGCACACCTATTTGAGTGTGCTACTAGCATGCACCAGCGACAGAATAATCTAGATCCGCTTGGGATCTGCACCGAGTGAACTGCACAAAATTCCTTCTCTGTTAAAACCTTCCGCTTTGAGGCCTTCATTATGAGTGTGTCTGTAAATAACAAATATGTACAGAAAAGTGTGGATTAAGACATACGACAAAGATTTTTTTCCTTGCTAAAACGAGACATCAACCTGACGAACTAAATTAAACCAGTTCGGTTTACAAACATCAAACGATGTTAGAATAGCTATGTGAGTTGAATGAGGGGAGAACAAAGCTCACTGTACAGAACAGCCTACTTTTTTCAACTGCTGCATTGTGAAAATTCAGCGCCATGTTTCGATTCGAACTAGCGAGAAAGAGAGATAGCACACCCAAATGAGACATTCATTCCAACAGCTGAGCTACGAAGCCAGGCTGGGAGGTCGGATATTTCACATCTGAACTCTGTTACCTATCTGTCTAATTGTCTTCTAAGGAATCCACGAAATGGTCTGGAGGATCGACTGCTCCGGTAGGGTAGAAGCGTCTGGCCTGGTTAAGAGAAACCTGCGAAGATCGAACTTAGTTTATTAATTTGACAATGAGTTCACACAGTTTTGACGACAGATTGTCTTGGTTTGATCCTGTGCTTATCCACATAGTCAGTAGAATTGTCTTATGGACGCTTTTTGGAACAGAAAGTACTGGGAGTTAGTGATGGCTGGAGAATCTCGAGCAACTTGGCAACTAAGTATTTTCGTACATTGTGAACAACTTTACCTTCAAACCGTTCTGGAATTTTTATTCAGTAAGATCTTAAACTATATAAGCCTGAGGTGAAGCAACTGAAGATCGATCCAACTACAGTCTGTCTCGCACGCCATAATCGTATTTCAGCTTTCTGCCAAACAGCGGCGGACTAACCTCAACAACAATGATTCGAGCTTTCGTTCGTTCTACTGCAGTGAGTCAGACAGCCAACTCCCTGAGGACGGTTTTGTGCCGTGAATGTGTATGTTAAGCGTGTATTTGAGAGTGTCTACCGTTAACCGTACTGCCTTAGACACGATACACTCGGATATCGCAAGATTGTTCACTGCAATTCAGCTGACAAATCCGTTGTTCTTGCATTGCCGGGTTGCCACAGTTCGGTTGTTTTTGAAAGTAAAGGCACATATTATAACGGATGATGAGGTTGACCTAAGATTCTTTATAATACGGCCAGATTAAAGTCTACATTTCTGGAGTGCATTGAAAATTGTTCCGTTTGAATAGTTTTTCCCGATAGGCTGACGATGAATAGTCACTGAAATTCCTTAACCCCCTAGGTAGCTTTTCGTTATACATGCTAAGTTATAGCAATGTCCATAATTAATTAGCGATGGAAGAAATGAGTATTTTGCTCATGGTGAAACAGAAGTGGAAATTTGGACCCTTATAGAACACCTGCAAAAATAGGGCGAGTCCGCTAACATGATCGTTCAGGCAAATTGGGGGGATAGATCTAGATCATTTGAAATAATCACTCCTACAATCCAGTTTTTCCCTTCGATAAGTTAGTCACTGCTGCTCCAATGACATGAACATATTACTTTCCACTTAGCCCGATTAAGCTGCGATTGGGTGTCCATAGCCAGACGATTAAAAGTGTACCGATCCACATCTCTCACACGACCTGCTACGCACACAGCTGTAATACCACCAGCTCATATAGTAACGGGGACCTAATAAAATATGAAGTTGTGCACAAGAACAACATAGAGAGCACATGGCTTAGTATGGACATAAGATTAATCGTGCAATAATGAACCCGAAATGTGTCGTTGACTTTGGCAGTAGAAATGGAAAATTGCAGATAATCAGCACGTCATTTGAAAAGAAATTAATTGTGCCAAACTTACGGAGCATTATAAAAAATATTTAGAGTTCTGCGTGTTGACAGACTTTCAAAAAATTCTGAAACACTGTATTGTTCTGCTTTCATTAACCACTCTCTCCGAAGAAAGATTAATTTTGTGGAGCATTAAAATCCCTGACGAAACCTACATTGATTGTCGGACAACAGCGCAAGCCGAATTGTCTGCTAGCGTGAATGGTCATCAGTTAAGCTCTTCAAGTCCTTTATACTGAAAGCTCTCTATCAACTCTATTCAAAATCAGAAGATCTGCTGTTATCAGGATTTGATTGACTTCGGAAAACAATGCGTTGCGTAGTCGTATATTCTTGCTTCATGGCAATGTGCGTAAGGATGCCAAAAGTTTGCCAGTATTTCCCAGTATCTGACAGGAAGCAAAGGACTTGTCTGACAGTCGCGGAAAAAACCTGATGTTGCCTGCTGATGAATACTTAGTGTCGAAAACCTCCTGAAGAATTCTTGAACGACAGTGCCTCTCTAGACGTAATATTCAGCGACGTACTTATCCCCCTGCCACTAAACCTACTTTATCAAAGTTTGACTATTTCTTTCGAGCCACGAACAAATGACACCAAAATTATTGTAGCAAAATTCGATCAATAAAGCAAGATCTTTTTAGTCCAGCTTGCTCGTCCCCACGCCACACGAGCGCTCGCGTTTCTGAACCGGGGATCCAATCCACAACACACAAGAAGTTCTCACTCACACGTCATGTGCACTTCCGACCGGTTTGTGTATTGGACTGGAGCTTTCTGTCGTGGATAATTTGCTTGCCATTCCCCTTCCGTCGGTTCGATTTGTTGCACGATGGCTCGTCCGGTCGCCCATTTTGTCCGTAATTCATTCACTCTATGCTTGTGACATAGCTCACCGCCACGCTGAGGCATTCCGTCGNAAATGACACCAAAATTATTGTAGCAAAATTCGATCAATAAAGCAAGATCTTTTTAGTCCAGCTTGCTCGTCCCCACGCCACACGAGCGCTCGCGTTTCTGAACCGGGGATCCACTCCACAACACACAAGAAGTTCTCACTCACACGTCATGTGCACTTCCGACCGGTTTATGTATTGGACTGGAGCTTTCTGTCGTGGATAATTTGCTTGCCATTCCCCTTCCGTCGGTTCGATTTGTTGCACGATGGCTCGTCCGGTCGCCCATTTTGTCCGTAATTCATTCACTCTATGCTTGTGACATAGCTCACCGCCACGCTGAGGCATTCCGTCGACTGCTGAAACACTTGCGTCTATCAAATTATTACGTATGGCCGTCCTCAACACTGGAAACTTCGGAAGTCCGTCGAATTTCAGATATACTCCCACTGAACATGGACTGTGTAGACGTCGCAAAGTACAGAGATGTGAACTATTTTATGTGCGTTTTATGGACTAACAGAACGTTACACACACTGTTGGTGGTGGATAATAAATGGTAGACGGGTGGTTTGTGGCTTTTAATTCTTATACATCAGGTGACCGGTGGGTACACCTTATTACCCTCGGTCAGAATTGATGCACCTTTATCCATGGGCTGAATACCCATCAGAAATCAACAAAAACATACGTTGCTGTCGTCTGTCATTGGTTGCGTTGCTTCCTTGTTCCTTGGTAAATAGTGTTCGTATACCCAATCGCCGCCTCCCACTGGTTATTTCCCGTGAATTAATTCAACTCCGTCCGGTTCGAAGTGCAGACTTACGAAGATGATTTCTTCGGCTCTCACTTCCAGCAACTCGAATGGGGTTTCGATGTAAGGAGCGATCGAAGTTTATACTGGGTAATCATTTTCAGCCAAATCGGGACGATTTATGCATCACGGAACTAATCCTATTTTTGAAGTCCATTTCAACGCCTTCGCTAAATTGGGTGTTTTTGTTTCGTGGAAGGTGCTCCCATGTGATTCCCCGCCCACAGAGAGAGAGAGAGAGATACCGTACAGTAGTCAGCACAACTCACATTAGATAGTTTCGCTTATCTGTAATTCATGTAGTGAGTGGCACGATGAAAACAGATTTGTGAGCAGAGTTGGGAATCTGCAGAGTTGCAATCAGTGGTCTATAGCTAAACAGAATCCATCCAGGGTATAAAATTAATAGCTCCCTAAGATTGCATACATGTACGCCGACAGCTTAACGGTGGACTTATAAAAGGCAGTCCAAATGATCACAATAGCTGCCGATGATGCTACTGGTTTCATAGGTGAATTAGTACTACATTACCCCCTCTAAATCGAAGGGTGCCCATCGAGTTTGTGTGCACAAACTGTCTCTACGTACCGTTGTAAACATTTTCTCACAGTTTTGTCCCTAACCCTGGAAACTTGGAAGTTTCGTTTTATGTTTCCATTCCGTAACCTTCGTCTCAAAACTTGAGGAGCAACTTCGTGAGAAATGCTCCGATTCCTGTCTGGTCTACTTCTTTCACGCCCAAAGTGCCAGTCACTTTGTTCCGGTCTATAGAATAATGTAAATACTTACTTTGTACCATGGCCTAATTTGAATATATGCCTAAACAGTGCAGCTCATCTATGCACCAAATGGATTGGGTGTTTATCAAAACTCGTTCCAAGGGTGCACCGTTACGATCTTTTCCTCGTAGTACCAGATTGCAACAATCCCGAAAAGTTGAAGTCGCGAAATAAAACATGAGTGATGTCATTTATTCCACATCTTGCCTCACCCATCTCTTCTCATGCATTTTTGTCCAAATGCGCCATGTTTCTTCATGTACATGAATGCACCACAAAGCTTTACAGCCTTATCCATGTGTAACTGTATTTCGATACACGTACGTGACTGACCTATTGGCTTCTACTCGCACAGTATTGCTCAGATGACTGTCGGGTTACTACTTACTGGGTCCAGGAAAATCCATGCAGGGTTAAGGGAAGCGGATCACTGCGGTCATCCACAAGTTCTTGTTTCGTTCGGAATGTAGAACACTACTTAAATGGGGCCACATTTTTCCCAAAACATCAAAAATGCGTAGAGTATGTGGAGCATCTCTCCAGATTTCTTTGTCAATACATTCAGATTTCAGATCACAAACGTTGGGGTCGAGCTTACCTTCAGCAGGAGGGTGCTTCAGTTCATTGTACAAACCCTTTTCGGTCGTGGTTGAATCAAGCACTCCATCAGAAGTAGGTCGGTCAAACTGAACCCCTGGAGTGGCCTTTAACTCCGTCAATTTTTATACAGAAAAAATTGCAGTCAGCAGTTTATAGCCCGTAACCTCATTCATTAGTTAAACTAAGGCATACCATATTAACAGCCTCTCAGAACACTCCAACTAAACATGTCAACAACGTCCACTGGAGAACGATGCGCCGAATCCTCAAATGCGCACAAAACGAGTAGCGCGCTTTTGAACTGTGGATTTGATAGTGCTATTTCTTCTTGTCCACAAAATAACACCTTCAAAGGTCACATGTTATGGTTTACCAATCTCTTTTCACAAGGAATTCATGTAGGCCAAGTTAATTGGTTGATTAAACTACTATACACGCGTTAATGAAGAATAGAGGCGTACTAGTTTTAGAGAAAGCGTGGTCAGTATTAAGTTGATGTATATGCGGCCGGTGAAAGCTGGGATCTGTTGTGGAACACTGGTACAAGATATGAGAACGAGCACACTTTGAGAATGGACGGTTTACTACTTTGTCAACAGGTCTTGAAATTCGACAATCACTCAGTCCACCCCATATAGCTTCCTCCACAGTCAACTACAAACCATGCTTTTCCGTTGCAATCCTTCGTAGCGTAGGCAACCGCTGTTTACTTAGAGAAATTGTTTCAAGCAACCATTGCTTCAAACGTCTCAATGCTAGACCTATCGGTTTCCGATTCTCCGGATGACCGTACTTGGATTCGTGACACGTACTACCCAATCTTAAGCCTACAAATTCAGTACAATCAACGTGGCTTTATCAACGCCAGTCGACATTAACTTTCGGACAGTGACAACTACCGATCACCACACAGAAGTCCGCCTGTAGCATAAAACAAACTTGAAAATGAGGCAAACACGACCCAGTAGCAGAACACACCGGCACATGACCAGCCTAAGTTTACACCAATGATATGTCATCCACAGTAAACACCGAAACTGAGTGGGTTATAGACAAGCACTGCGGCTCACCACAATAGCCGGCAAAGACCACCATCAAACTGACTTACGTCCGATGCCGTGCACGCCCTGGGCTTCCTCCTCTCCCTTGAACACACTAGCTTATCATTGTTCCTCGGGCGTTCGTATATGTGCTACTCCACTCACCTAACCAAACCTCACACCCAGGTAAGCAGCCCGCAACGATTTCTCGGCGTCACTTATTATGAGGTGGTGGCTAATTTATCGCAGCTTATGGGACAATACTCAATACCAAGTACAAGTAACCTTGCACATATTGTAGCTAACGCGCTACTTTGCGTCCATGTAGACACATGAACCGCCTCTACCTGTCTACCGGCCAGCGTACACTAACACCGCTCGTGATAGCTGATCGATGACCTGACCATCCACACGAGCGTCACAGCCCTCCGGGCTTTGGGCCCCGTGCGCGCGTGTGTACATTACGGTTAACCTCGTCGAAACCCAATGCCTGAAAGTCGGGTGCAGTCGGACCGTCCGGCCTGTGTTACCACCACTCTCTCGCACACCTACACAAACAGACCGTTCACTGAGTGTCCCTCCGCTTGGCTGCTACCTGATTGGCTGTTCACATGTGCATAAAACGTATGCTACCAGCACGACCAAACGCTGATTACCACTTGGTAAGCTTGGTAGAGGTTTTTTATGGCTTTCTCAAGGATGCCTATCCACAGGTGCCAGTGCTAACGTTTCTTCTTCATCCTGTGTTTTGTTTGCAGCCGATTTACATCACACCGACGCAGTACGCAGGATGCCGACGTGAGTTGAATCCGTATGTGGATGTATATTAACCACTAATGTCGGCAACTAATTAATGCACCCACTTTCATACCCTTAGCAGAACGCACTGTCGAGTAGCACGTTGAGTATAGACCGTATATTTTGTACAAATATGCTCGAAAATATTAGGTCTTACGGAACACCACTTCCATTTCGTATTCCCCGGGTGACTGTTACAATTTACTTGAGAGATTATTTTGAATGTTTTCAGTTCTATGTGTTCAGGCAATACAAAGCGTATTTCACAATGTTAATGTTCGTTTCTAATCGTCTTTTGTCGACAACTGCATAATCTATCAGGTTGGGACTGTTGTGGCCACCACAGTGGGTCTAAGGTGTTTTACTTATCTTTATTTATTTGGCTGAAATTATCCGTCTGTTCTCCGTCTTCCCCCTTGGCGATTCTTTCATATCACTGATACAGATTGTAATGTATTCCACCTGATGATGAACCGTTGGAAATGAGGTTGTTCTCTACACTGTATTTTAAATGCTACCTGGAGAGTTGCTGTATGTGATGGTGATGAGTAGTTTGGAGAGAAGACACTTTACACGCAGATCATGTTGAAAATGGTTAGTAATTTTGCACAAGAATGCAATCCGACTTTGAGGCAGTAGGATTGGGCTTGTTCTAACCGCTGGAGTGCCTACAAATTCAGCGAAGTGCATAACCGACCAATAACAGATTTTCACGGTACCATGTGGTGACAATTCTGAACAACGCATCAATGGTAGTCTAACAGGTGCTTCATTAATTGTTTTACTCATCTTAATGTCTGTTTTCGTTGTGCCATTTCCCGAACCACTTATCAGGAAAGCGGAGGTGCAGCAAGTTCTTTCTGTCCTGGACACAAACAAAGACGGCAAGGTCGGTGTAGATGAATTGAAAGCTTTTCTCGACACTGCCGACTGCAAACTGGACAAGAAGCTAGTGCAACAGTTTATTGACTGTCATGATCAGGACAAAGACGGAAAGCTAGATCTGAATGAACTGGTCATTTGTCTTTCGCAATAGACCCATCGCTTCGCAATCGCATTTGGCACATGCTGCCTGCCTACTCGTCTGACCTCCGGAGAAAGCGCAATGTCCTTGCTCTATTTTGTTGGCCTGTGTTGAACTTTTATTGTTTAACAACCGTTTGTTCCTAATATAAATATGAAGCTGTGTTGTGCGACCGTTCTACGAGTTGTCCACTGGTAGATTGTGGTAACCGAACCAGGGTCAGCATGGACATGGGATCATACAACCGCCGTTAGTTACAGTGTAAAAATCCTTGGGTAAGCGTTGGCGAAACCGGTTTCGTATACTAACAGGGCGCACTTAAATGTAAAATTTGTACGTGAAATCATTGAGTTGTTACGGATGCATATTTTCATAAATGCCAGACATTTGCAGTGGTATCTCTGTAAGAAGCCCAGGAAGACTGAGACACGTGTTTGGCTACAGTGCTGTGGTTGCTTCGGTGAACGTTGTGTGAGAGGAGTGCATTAGAGTACCTGTGCGACAGTGGTGTTAACCGCTGGTGAACGGTAGATGATAAGAAGTACTCATGTTGAGTCGCTGCACGTTAACACACCTTAGTGTATGAGGGTGAGTTGGCGCCGCAATAGTCGCGAGAGGTGAACAACTTCCGTGTTGATATAGGAGGACGAAGGTGACGTCTGCATGTTACCGTCGTACAGATTGCTCTGCTGATTTCTGCCCAGCCGTGGACGATGGTCAGTTAGCAGATGAGGTAGCCGGTTTGCAGCAAATGTTACTCAGGCGATCGATGCCAAGTAAGCTGTCAATGCATTGAAGTGCAACCAGGCGAAAAGGAGAACCATCTATTTTCCGGCCTGCGTGGGCAAAGTATGGTGGCTGTCTCCGACCACCTCGTTGTCCAACTCTGTTATTCTGATATGGTATGATCTGTTTTTGAATACGAGCGGAAACCTACTAGTAAAAATTGCAGCGAGCCGAATTTTTGAAAGTGCCGACTGAGGAAACGTTCAAAAGTGGTTGAGTGTGTTTCTCTAGACTAAGAGCGTCAAATCTCCTCAATCACATTTCAGGTGTCAATTGATTATGTGTAATCTGCAATACTAATAACACCACTTGTACGGTTTTGCAAACGAGACGAGCCTGGGATTCCTGTAGGCGTTAAACCGCTGGTTGAATGCCATATGATACATTAGGATATTGACCGAAGTAGCTGCCAAAAAAATTATCACGATTCAAGGGCGAGTCACCGAAGTGTTCAGGAATTGTGCCAACTACGATGAAAATGATCAACGGCTCATTGTTGGTTTCGGGAATTGTGACTGTTCAACCGGAAATGTCCTAGATTAAACAGCGGCATGCAAACCAACGTGTAGAGGATGATGACTAGTAGACAGATAGAAGATAAATGCTCCGCAAAATGGTAAATTAATGTGCACCACTGATAACTTCAGGCTGTGCACGCATATGTAGCAATCCCCACAACACGATCAATCGTGAGGAACGGGTAACTTTTCATAGCCTAACAAACTCAAGCAAACAATATAGATCCAACTTTGTGTAAATCAGGCAAAACGAGCGTTGTCAGCATCCTGCCAAGCGGATCAAACACTTTTTTGCTCATAAAACTAGTCACTTTTCAGTACTTATCGGTGTATAAATTGTTAGCGAGGTTGTAGGCGACCGCCAGACTTACAAGTCGATCTAAGTGTTCTACCGGAATTTATGTACCCTCGGTCTATCAAAGACAAAAGACTGACTTGGTCATCTCGTGACGATTCTGTAATGACTATCATCAAATGAATGGGAATAAACGTACAATCAAGGTAGCTAATCTGAGTAAAACAGGCCACGGATACGTAATGTGGTGATAAAACACTACAGCCCAGCGAATCAGGTGTGCTACGATTGGTAAGCAAACGTTGGTCAAATGAAGAGATAAACTTGTCAACGTAAGCTACAGATGTCATCAGCCGAGGTACAATGTAGAAGATGAAAACATTCGGTTGATACTCTGAAAGAACTGAGTAATGTTAACATAATTCACTCCGATTGCAATGAAACGTCCTGAGAATAGCCGAGCGTGCGAATACCCAATTCTGGGTCTATGACTTGGATTATTAGTATGTAGACAGGGGAATGCTGAAAGTTGGTTAGCTGGGTACATTTGGTACTTAACTTGCCGTTCGATGCACTGACAAAAATGGACTGTGTCTATTTGGAGTTTGATCAAATGAAGTTTACATCCACGAGACAGACGTTGTCACCGATGATGGGGTGGGTACGTCGTGACTGGCCCAACGAGCTGATAGCGGAATTATTCGAGAAATTCTAGGAAGGGACTGAGTAGCACATCTCATATATATATATATATATATATATATAACCATGCAGGCACGGGGTGCTCGGTGTTAACTACTTGTGCCCTTCTTATGGCATTCGGACCTCGGGTTTTCTCGAATTCATCCGCTGTGGCAGAGCCACTGAACTACTCAATTGTGGTGAGAATCGACTATACCTGATCGGTTCTATAGGGTAGCGAAAATTCGCACGAAATCAGCCCTAGAGATTTGAACCGTCAGTGTTGTGTCGTGTTCACGAAAGCCTAACAAAACAGACTGATTTTGATCGAAAACAACCAGATGCTTTGTGAAAAGATCTATGTAAGGGTCATCACCTTAGTACTATTTGACAAAAACACTATTCGATATGCGTGGTTGTTCGGACTGTTATGCACAGCCCGTCACTGCCGAAAGCCAGACAGTCAAGGTCACATCAACACATCATGTGTGCCAAGCACTGAATGTCGACATGTTTCACCGTGGTGCCGCCGTGGACAAAGAGCACGAGCTGGTCACGTTGTGTCCGCACCAGGTAAGTTCCTGTTTGGCTCGAGTTAGTCCACCTAGCGTAGGTAATCGTCCACTTCTCCTGGCAAATCTTTATAGGGACCCAACTGTTTTGTAGCCCTGTTCACCAGGCATTTGGCAATATATCGCGTGATAAATGTACTCTCGTTTAACGGAACACTTGAGTGTAACGTGGTTGTCGACCTTGTTGTTGGCGCTGTTTTCGTTTTCGTTTGTGTAAGTCGTGTACATAGCTTACTGGACCTTCAGCTCATGCTTGTTTGTGTTGTTTCCTTTTACTGAACTATCGGTGGAAACCCCTACTTCGGAAGAACGCACTCCCCAATAACTCCACTTTGCCCGCAAGTTGGTTCACGAGTTTTACGGGCAACAGAGTAAAAAACGACCGGCTTGCATGTTGTATACGCAATCTCTTCTGTTAAGTGATTTTCACACTTATAATCAGTGTGCATTTCTAGGGATGGAAGGTTACTCATGCATGGCCTGTTGTATTGTCATGTAAACTTATTCAGATGTACAGTTTGCTTAACAGGGCTGTTTGTTCATCTTCGATCGAATGCACGGCTGTACAGGTGGTTTGTGCCTATTGCAGAAACGACCGTCTTGGAAGTAACACTTCAACAGAAAACACAGTAAATACACCAAGTTTACTAATGTTACATAGAGCTGTTTTAAGTCAGTTTGAGAAATATTTTGGTTTCACGATTTTCTGTTAACTGTCTATGGAGTAATGTTTGGTTCGATTTCTCTCAATTCCATATGAGCCATGTGATACATATGACATCAGTCACTCGCGCAAGTAATTTTCCCAATAGCATATAAGCAATCCTGTTCGGGTCATCTGCGTGCCTCGGACACAGCAGTGTGATGCCGTGTCCATATGGAGCCAGTTGACGGACACTACCAGTCTCTGTTCACACAACCACAACAGTTTGTTTGTGGGCCTTGTAACTGACTCAGTCGTCAGGCTTACACCCGCATCGAACGTGCGCAGAATGTCGGGTGGTGGATTCGTCAAGTCGTCCGGGATTGTGTCCAAAGTGCGCACGATTTCACCGATGACTCACACAACAAAGGCTGTTTTCGGCGCGACCGACGTCTTTACGGAACAGTCTGAAAATCCGACATCCCAACCCCAACACCTTAGCTGTCCCCGAACAGAGTGATTGATCTCTTGTATTTGGTCCCAGAAAGTCGTTATGTGAGCACTAGTCGTCTACGCATCACGTGGGGCATACCCGAAGGTGCCGACAGCAAATACTCTCATCTCTCGAAGACTGAAATTGGGTGGAAATTCAGGTGATGAACGATGCCCCCCTTCGAAGCGACTGCTTTATAGAACACGGTAAATAACAGTTCCAGGGCAGTGGGTTCCGAAAGGAACTTACGGCTTTTGTTGGTACACGAAAAAAGAACGACTGCTGTCTTGTGAAATATTTTTTCACCAATCTGCACTGATTCTACCACATTACTATTGAATAGTTATGTGGTCACCTAAGGTTGGAGGAAAGCAGTTTGTAGAAGCGGATAGGTATATCATTTCAACCCAGTATCAGTTCTCAGTTTGATCAATCTTCCAATAGCGTTTGCACATGAACTGCCTAGTTTACTGGAGCACCACATTTCTTGTCTGTGACAGTTTCCTAATGTGTTTCTACACCAAGAAGGAAAATACCATCAGTAATAGGTCATAATGTTTCGGTGAAACAGTATGCGAAGAAGAGTAACCAGTGAGCGATGACGATGAAAGTATCGCCGATACAAAAGCTTACGATTACACCTCTAGTTTCTGATACATAGCATTGTTTGCCGTCTAGCCCACCGTTTGTGAAACAGGGCAGTTATATGCTCTATTGATAAACACTAATCGGCAAGCAGTATTCGGGTCTAGTTTATCGTTTCGAGTGAGACTGACCAAAACTGCGCCCATAAGAAATCTGCAAACAATGATGGACTATGTTCACATCATAATGGCAAAATGTCAATGCGTTGGTCTAAAGGTCATTTGCGTGTATTGCCAACTTAAAGACGACCACTAAAGCAGCCGACACATGGTAAGCTGTAACTAATATCCATTACAAATTAACCCGACCATACTAAACGACATATTTACAAAGAAGGGGAGCGCAGCGACGATAACAAACACCAGATATTTACGTCAAGATAGACAGACTACAAGGATAGTATCATTTACGGAGTTTGTATGTCGCCGGTTATCATTGAGCTGTTTTGTGAAGAAGAGTTACGATGTGCTATCAGTTCACACCTCTTCATCTTAGCCAGTAACAAACAGTTCGCAAATGGAGTGGAAAATGTGCAGATTGACTTGGATGTTAGGTGCCACCTATGGCTGCACCACTCACAAGCATAGATTTGATGAGGATGATTAACCGCGTCTACAACTGTCTAGCATTTACCAGTTGTGTACATTTGACGAACGTATAAATGAGTGGGTGAATACCAGTCTTGTGATCTGTGAGTGTCACGTGACTGAAAGTGCGATGTGTCGTAGGTACTTTGGTGTGTTCTCCTGTGAACTGCTTTCAAACATGCTTTTTTGCCACTTCGAGGAAAATATTTCCGCGACTGCAAGAAATCTGATCGGTGTAATGACCTCTATGGTCAGTGTGGTCAGGCTCTCAACCGAAGATTTTGAGTGGAAAACTATCGTTGCATTTGAACGAGACACCTGCGTCTAATCGACACACATGAAAAATCGACGGACGTTTCATAGGCCTACCAGCTTCAGTGTTGGTGTAATAAATCCGCGAACAAAGTACGAAACCGGTTTGCACACAATACAAGCCATACAATGTCGGCAGCATTGCACTTAAGTCAACCAGGAATTGACGAAATGATGGACCACTCGATACTACGTTTGTTTATTCATAAAGGTGTTGGGGGGAAAAGAACCAGGACCTAAATTAATCTGGTTGTCAATAAGGTTCGATGTGATCCAATGGCTAAGAAATAGATCATCTCGCCGCCCTACGGATTCGGTCTTACAAAAACGGTGCTGAGAGGAACGTCGTAAATGATGAGGGACAGGAGATGTGAATAAAAAACGAGAAGGAATAAACAACGGTGAGAATCTACATGTCTGTTCAGCATATCCGCGAATGGTT
>QNGE01002779.1:0-99729 GCA_008508345.1 Paragonimus westermani | reverse complement strand
GATGATGAATCACTGAAAAATAAGTATTGTGTCTGTTATGTTCAACTGAAATATCCGTGCAGGCATTCCTTGTCTTCACTTTTTAACGGCTTTGAAAATTTACCGACATATGTTTGTTTCAATGTTCACATACAAGGCGATCAACCGTGTGATCGTATACTGTGAGTTTTGTCCCATTCAGTGATTCTGCTCATTCGCTTTTTCCATTCATTCACATGAACGATCACCTCAGCTTTGAAATCCACATTCAAGTGGGGCTAGTTACAAAGGTGAAATGTTAATTCTACCACGTGCGCTAACTATGTGAAAGTTCACTCAAACCATAACGTATAAGGATAGTGAGATGTGCAAATTCCGTAGATCGTACACAACTAATTAACCGCATCCAACAAGTCTAGAGGATTTAGATTTGCATGGGTGTGTCTACTAATGTTAACTACAACTAGAGTTCATTTGCATTGCATTTCTATAAGACATAACACATCATGATGGACTGCCTTGAAACTGTGCTTGTATTAGGCTGCTTGAATTTGTGTTACGGCAGTAGGTGAAATATCAGTCAGGATTACAAATTCGTTAGCAGTAATACTGGGCTCGTCAATTCTTCCGACCTTTAATCAGCAGTATTAGAATACGGCATTGAAAAGTTCGCTTATTTCCCATCAGTCTTCCGTCGTTATTTCCTCCAGTAAATCAGCAAGTGTGACCAGAATATGACGGGATTAATCTATTTTGACGGAGTATTTTTAATAAAATCCACATAAACAATGATCTGTTTCTCATTTATTTTGATTGGTATGATTGAAAGCTTATCTGTTGACGTCCACAAATCAGCCAAACCACCGCAGTGGAGCGAGAATGAAAATAAGCTGATATGAACCAAAACTAAGGCGACAAAAACAGATAAATTTGTGGCCTGATGGATTTGCTATGGAGACGCTTGTGGATCAGTACAAACATTTACACAATTATTCGTATCAGGCGTGATCGTAATTGATTGTTGATTTCTCACCATTTAGAGATAACTAGGACATAACTCTTCATCAGTGAAATGTGGGCATTTATTGTTGTTCTTGTTGAGGTTTGCTGTGGCAGTCAGTTTAAACTACGTGGTTTTCTTTAGACTATATAGACCTGTTTGTTAGAGAAGTCCAGTCACTTTGACGGGATTAAATTTAAAAAACATACGTTCGTTAAAAAGATATCTGAACCAATCTTCTATGTATTTGAAATCTGTAATTCTGCTCAGCGTGTAAGTATATATAACTTATTAGATGTCCAATTACTCAAACATTCCCATTTATCGCAAGTGGACATTTTGAACTATTGATCGGGTAGCCTGAGCACTACTCACAACTGAGTGTGGCCTATCATTTGCAGATATTAGAGCGGTCATGCCTACTGTGAGGTTAGTGGTGATCCATAATGAAAGCGTGAATCAGAGTGTAGACATCAGCCTAGTCAAGAAAATGCACTACCAGCAATTGTTTTCGGAAAGTTTCCTAGTCGTATGAATTCCATCACAGATAAACGTTCATCCCCTGACAAAGGCTAGGAGAATAGACATTCAGTACGCGTAACTTCTTGGAAAATAAAACCGAAGGCAGATGTGAAATCTAAAAATACCCCCAACAACAAGTTTTCACTAGCTTATGACAACAGGACATCGTCCATTTGATACTCTCTACAGAGGAGCACGACGGTGATCACATGAGTTGCCAGTAACTTACACAACCGATAGCTCGTGTTGAACAACATGCGTTCATTGAGTATCTCCGGGCAGTGGGTGGTGCACTGCCAGGTCACGCTACATTCTTTCGTTCACTTGAGAACGTGCAGAAAACAAAATCAGATTAGAAAAGTGCGTTAAGCCTAATTATAATATCAACTAGGGACGGCTGATGGAACACCTCATGGTTAAGAATGACTTCTATGTTTAAATAGTGTTTGACATCAAAATACTAGGCCCTGCTCTAGTGCAAATGACCAGTTACAGTAGGCTTTGAGTGAATCCAATGAACTAAGATTTTTGTCATAATACCCTAATTTAGTTTCGCAATCGAACATGTGCAATTAGCTTCGTTGTTGAAGCCCGTTTGACCCTATCCAATGCTTCTGGTTGAAAATCGCTTTCAGATAGGCCTCCTACTGAAAGAAGTATTAGATTCGAGGTTCACTCTTGTTAGAACTCATCAGTATTGCACTTCCTTGCCACGGTGGGGACTAGAACACCGGCCACTTTTTCCTGAGACGACCGTGTTGACCATTGCGTCACGAATATCATGGTATCCTGGTAGCCCAGTTTCTTGTATGAATAAGAATCAGACTAAGTTGTCGCTTCGGTGGAAGACACACTAACGTTTCTGTCAGCTCCAGTTGGCAAACCTGCGAATGGAACTTCCGAGACAGGTCGAAATCTACGATCTCGAAGAATTTCCTCATACGCAGTCTGTCCAGACTAAAGAAGATTTGCCGAGATGCGTCCTTCGTCACGAGTCAGTGGAAGTGTTGATTGACTAATGCGAAATCTACCTGATACTCGCTTGCGTGATACTCACTTCCCTGTGCTTGAATCGCACGAAAGAACATTGCCTATTTCAAAGCTGACAAGTGCAGAGTTCTAAACAATATATCAGCCAATTCAAATGTGCTCTGTGGAGGGCGCGCGTGGTTATGCGGCAAGCCAAGAATGTAAAGCTGAATATAATTGTCGATACTAGAATATTGTTGTGAGAGAGTAAGGGTGTGTGTGTGACATAGCGACTTCATTTGTCTCAAGGAAAGCTTTTTGGTAGGACAAGCCTTAGTTTAAGTCAAAGTTCTAAATATTGTGATCTTCGTTCAGTTTTTTTCTTTTTACAGGAAAAATCAGGCGACGAAATTCGATCCAGTAATGCGTACACGGTGCACGCTTCTGGCGTCTTGAAGTAATCTTGTTAGACCTAGGCCTAAAGCACCCTCTCTAACAGCGTCATATGATCACCACAGCTTGATGACGCCCTTAACAGTCACTTATCCTTTCCTTGAAATTGACATAATAGCAACCATACCGATGCAGTGAAGTTCACGAATGGTGGTTGATGCCAATGGGCAGAAAATCAGAGGCCCATGAGAATGGTAACAATAAACTAACAACTACAGGGGAATACGGCCTTGACACAAGTTGTGGTTGAACACTGAGAAGTGCGGCGTTTAGTGGTCAGTGTATTGGAACGCCACCACAATCGTCCCATGTGCCGGAAAACAGTATTTTTTTGACGCTGCGGTTATTCTGACAGTCAGCGTTCCCACACTATTGCCTGGTTATCCAAATGTTTAAAATGTTAAACAATGGTTTACACCCCTGACTAATTTTGTTTCGAGAAGTGTTGAACCCAGATAAAGAGAAGCCACTTATCGTCGATATCAACCAGAATGCAAAAAGTATGTTACCGCGGGACGATTCAGCTGCACATCTAGAGAGAGCGGTACACGCTGGAGTAGAATTCATCACTTTATCAATTAATCTATCGCGCCTGAATTCAACTGTGCAAACGTGGGACAGTTTGCTAGGTGAAGTCATTTAGCTTGCCTTGGAATCTAGGCTGAATGCTTGTCGACTAGCTGACTGAAGAGAAGTCATCAGAGGTTGGTAATTTTGTGGAAATGCTAAACATAAAATGCAGGCCGCAGTTCTTTGTGCTGAATTTGTTGATTCCGTATTGGTCGCCCCTTCTATTCGGTGGCTGAACGGTTGAAAATATGAAGCCTCTCAAGGTGAGCACGCGGTCGAAATACTTGTAAGTTGACTCGGATTTACAGCCGTAAAGGTGGAATGGCCAACTTGGAACTACATTCGGCTTATTTGCTAACACAAACTTTGTTGACCTACAGTGTGTATCATATAGCGCTTTTGCACTCGGCAAGCCAGAGTTCGTTGAAAAACTCAACGCATTTTATGGTGTCGACAGTAGGTTGAAAGTGGTTGTCCGTTTTCATGCAGTCTGTCAGGACCCCGATTTTATAAACAACTCGTCAGTGCAGTTAGATAACTTGAAATTTTCATCGAACTGTCTTAAAAATCGTTCACATCTGATGAACTGTTCGATAACTGGAACAATAAGTTTGTAGGATAGATTTTACAGACGCAACTTCAGTTTTCTTACTGTAACCAATTGGTTATTCTGAGCCCCGACGGAGTTTACTTCTGGACAAAAGTTTTTCAAACTGTCGCGTATACTGATGGAAATTTTACAACTGCTAAAATAAACGCGCAATATCTACCACCCACAAAATGTGAGCTTTGGAGTGGTAATCTATGTAAAAAGTTTGGAGAGAAATTGTACAAATCTAGACTATCGCTCAGTGTTCAAATTCTACTCCGCTTAGTTGATAAGACAATACAATAATTCAGAGTGTCCTAGAAACCAACACGGAGAGATGTAGATGAATGGGGAAATCATCTATCCACAATGGTCATCGTCACTGTCGGAACACATAATACGGTCACCTAAGGGAAGATCGAATCCCAGCCAACACCAACTTCAAGCTGACATGTGGTCCGTCGGTAAAATGTTTGCCATCAATATAGAATGGGTAGTTAGAAGAATAATTTTACAGAGTGAACAAACTGTCGGGTAGACAGAATTACCTTGTAGCCAGACTGTGTTCGAAATGGAAATCATACTATTGTGGTCACAACCACTGTTCTAAAGTTAAGCTCACTAGCTTCAATATTGGTTAGCCTGTTACTTTCCTATCTACTCTGGTAGGTCACAAAATCAACACTCCGATCTGAATATTATTTCCATATGCTTTTGTTTTCATTTACAACATACTTGAAGGATCTACCACGAAGACGTTGAACAACGCGTAACGATGAACCAGCCATACTAGACACTCAGAACAGAAGATTGGGTCACAATACTACTGAAAACATTATCAAAGCTAATGGATAGACCACCTCAACTGTTTCGAACAATAGATCGTTTCCAGGAAACCGATTACAATTAGGTGCCAAGGAGACTAACGATGTGGGATAGTCACGTAATAGGACATTCATACCCAACAGAATTTTTCCGAGCAGTCGAAAAGTTCAAAAACAATGGAAAACGAGCCGAATTTCACAAATGTGACACACACACACCACCTAAACAAACTAGAGTAGTAGGCAGCTGCCATTTTGACAAGGTAGAACAAAAACGTCTGGATCGAATTCCGATCAACAGTTAGAAACAAGAGGGGTAGAATATGGAGGGGCAAACACTTCGGGAGATAGGTTGAGTCGGATCCTCATACGACTGAACTTAAAAAGTCGATCAACTTGTTGCACAATCATCGGTTTCTATCAGTTTTGCAATAGACCTTCAATTCACCATTTCTGCACATTACACAACGTGCAACCTGAGACAGGAGTGTGTCAATGCATCTATTTTTCCTTCAGACAACGCTGAAAACCTACGAGCTTTTAAGGTGAACAGGATTTAAAAAATTTACACACTAAAACCTTCTGCCGATTCATAAAGTTGGACAACATCGTGTCTGTTTTATGAACAAACTGCTTCCCTCATACATTGTTAGCACTGATTTCCTCTGCTGCTGTAGGTAGTCATCTTACCCAATCCAATCTCCAACCAATATTGGGCGTTTCAGTGTCAATCTATCTGTAGCAACTCAAGGTCCAAACGATTGTTAGGTAATATATACTGAGAAACGGAATTTATTAGTTAATAAAAAGTTTGAGAAAAATGTTCCAAGAATCAACTTCATCTAGTTTTCTATCAATGAAGTTTTTTATCAACATTTGGCTGGGGCACTACATATTTGCTCCGATCTCTGAAAGGGGGCTTCTTTGCACAAAAACTTGTCATATAGTGGTGTAATAATCGAATGAAATTCTAATCCAAATCAGGGGGATAAAGTATAAAAAGAAGTTAGTAACTAGCTGATTGATGTTGTATAGTGCTAAGGAAAAGAGTTTTGTCCAAACTGACCACATACTTGTGAGGCGTACTTTGGCACTACACAGTGTAAAAGCCAGTAACGCGTTGTCTACTTGGTACGAAGTTTAATACGTAATATGTCTATGTATAACCAATGTCTAATACGAAAATCCTATTCAATCTCGATCATTGTTTTTCTTAGTTAATAAGATGACTTGCAGTCACCACTATACTGAATTGAAGTTACCGAATCTTGCGGGTTTCACTAGTTTGGATGGTAAGTATAACCAGTTTCAGATTAGTATAAATCAGTTTGCCACTTACACTCTCAATAGGCATCACCGTATGTGTAGACAGATTGTTTGGACTCGACTCATGGCGTAGTAAAGTACTGATAAACAGTGACAAGGGTGAGATGGATTTGCACTCGGTGAACATGTGAAATGCCTCGAACTGAAAGCACTTGTCAGATTTTTTCACATATTAAGAATTACTCCACAGGACAACCTGAGGGAGCTGGATGTGACTGAGAGTTATGACCGATTGCTTTGAATCGACGAATCCAGCTGCCTGCCAAACCATTGTAAATGAAGTTTAGTGGAAGGTTTTTCAAAACTCCCATAAAACACCTATAAAACCCATATAATTACCGAATTATATTGTGCCTCCTAGTGGAATGGTATTCAAAAAGATTGGCCTTATGTGGCTAATGATATGTAATTTATCCGTGTTGTCTTTCTGGCATTGACCAAAACGTTATCTGCAAGTCCAAGTACCCACTAGCAGATCTTCTTCGATTAACTAAGAAGAAACGATTCAGGGGCTACTTTTCTGTGTAAGCTTGCAAGCAAAACAGCATTCTAGTAAGGGTCTGTTCACCCTGAAGAGCACTGCCAATCTCCTTGTTTGCCACTAACGTGATGGTTTGTTAAAACCCCATTTGTTAGGTACACACGTGGCAGCCAGCCTGCCATTTTGCTAAAGCAGTTCCCCAGGTTACCAGAAATATACGTGTACCAGCTTACTTTTGTCGCTGCCCACCTCTTGGTATCTCCGTGGATTGTGACAGTGTGCTGTTTTAAGATGACTGGCTGCCCACTGTTAGCTGATGTTGTTTTATATAAACACAGTGTTTTTCGCTACCAACTGAGCAGGTTCTATTTATAGTTGTGAATAGTCAGAGGCATTTCATTTTCTGGTAAACAACCTGACAGAAAGACATAAACAATGGGTTTTTCTTCTCACCTTATGAAACCTACAAACGAATGCATAGTTTTTTGGAAGCTGTGAATGGTGTAGACTTTTGGGTAGGTCGTAATGTTCGGTTTAAGACATTTGAAGAGCTCGGTTTTTCTTTCATTCTCTACTAATAAGCTAAATTGGGAACGGTACCCCGGACTGATCGAAATGCAAGCGA
Source organism: Paragonimus westermani (assembly GCA_008508345.1). NCBI lineage: Eukaryota > Metazoa > Platyhelminthes > Trematoda > Plagiorchiida > Troglotrematidae > Paragonimus > Paragonimus westermani. Next base: position 92,391 of record QNGE01002779.1, on the reverse strand, counting down.
GGGCAGCCTTAGTGACTGTCTTGCCTGACCACCACTAATCAACATTTCGATTACAAATCATATATTCCGACTGTTCTTGTGTAATGGCACAGGACCAGAAATTACACTCCGCACTAGCGGTTACGGTGGGTGTTTTTCCACAATATTACGGCAGCAGGCTTTTACAAGCTATTTAACTTCTGTCGTTTACCATTCTCCCCTACAATTTTGGCTTACAAAATTAACAGTTCCGTGGTTTGCTCAATTAGAAGTTTCGATGGCCTTCAAGTGAGACTGTTAATTGACCTCATTTTCTGAGTCTCTCAGTTTCGACTTGCGTGTATTCTGTTTACATCTTGCTTGTCGGTTCAACAAAACTAGCGTAGTCAGTATGTGGTGTACAGGCATTGCAAGACTGCTGAGTTGATACAGGAAGGAGCAGCGTGATTGGGGTTTATGTTCGGACAGATTACTTGGACGGCTAGCTGTGAGATAAAAATGGTGGACTGTCAACTCACTGAAAAAGGCAGAAAACCTTAATGTCATACAGACGAAAAAGCAAGGAAACTCCGAAATACGACTGACATCTGACAGAAACATGATTGCACTTACCGCAAAAGACACAGATTGTTTGATCCTGCTTTCTCCCACAAATTATAGTCCCGCTGTTAGATTGCCAACCGTAGTTGGTGCTCACGCGATAAATGACACAAAGCGAGTAGGTTTCACTTAGGTTGCCTTTGAGGGCATTTTGAGCTATCACTCCTGGGTGGAAAATATACCTGTGAAAGATAGCAATCTCTTGACTCGTTTTTACGTATCTGGATATCTGCCCAGCTCATTTGTCAGTAAGGTAATCTAAAATCCGAATCGTAAATCATATCGGTTTGAAGACTCAAATGACTGGGAGCCTCTGTATTCGGGTAGTTAGTTACTCAGTGAAGAGTTCCCACATATAACGAACGAATCAAGAGCGTAAAAACTATCTAGTTTCACTTAGGAACAGACTTGCAATATTGATTGCGGTAAACCCAAACGCAGTGATGGACACTCTTAGCCTGTCGTTTTGACATCCATGTTGGGTGTCCGTTTCATAGTTGATAGTACTGGGAATGGAGTTGGTGATAAACGAATTGCAGAAAACTCACCTTTGGGAAAATAGTCCATGCAGCCGCATTTCCGACCGGATATTGAAACGACTACCATCTTGAAAATAACAGATAACCTTTCGTATCTGCCGTCTAACTACGCTTTTAGTAAAACTGGTTAGACAACTAAATCATGTTATCTGTATCGTTTGAAGTAGGGTTGAATTTAAACTTGTGTCCAAAATCAATTAGCTGATTCGATTCAAACCTTCTGGGTTCGGCGTATCTAATTTGATCGATGCCGCGGTGAATCCAAATTTTTCGTCTCCTGAAAAAAATAGTTCAAGTGGAGAAGAGTTTTTATTCTGTGAAGGTATATCTTCTGGAAAACAGGGCATTCTAGAGACTGAGAAATTAGTCAGTAGGAGTGCAACACATTGAAGTGGACAAATTTGTTTTACAAAAATCACACACATGGTGGACATTGAGACTTCATGATTTTTTGAAGGATCTCGTTGCATTATGCATCTAGTGGAGGAGAGGTTACTTCGTGTGACGCTCGATTTAGCAACCGTTATGATATTATGTGGAATCACACCTAGGCAGCAGTAATATAAACAGGCAGTTTCGATTATAGAGTGAAAACAGCAACACATTAGTTGACATTGATTCAAGTAAAATACCTTACCCCAAGACAGCATATACAATCCAGAAGTGAATAATGCCAGGTTGACCAGGCATAGGCACTGGTCAACAAACGAGCATTCAAACTTCCAATCGCGTTAGTAGAACACATTTCAGTTTAGATTCCTTGGGCTGTGGACCTGTTTGAAGATGCCGGCACATTAGTGGTATGTATGATGGCTGTTCTTGAATGGTTTTGTTTGCTGTTGAGTAATCAAGTAAGATTCGCTCGGACCAGTGTCCTACAACTTTTGTCTGGGGGTTGGGATCATTTCGATCCATGAAACGAATTCCGTGTGTTATTCCGCTGAGTTCAATATTTCTTGGAAGATATCGAATGCGCGATGTTTTTGTTTGAAATGCTAACTTCAAATGCTGGTTCTGGGAACAAGGACTGTCAATCGTTGGCCGAAGAAGGATACAGCGAGTTGATTCGTTCCCGACTCACCAACGGAAGACGGTTTAGTTCCGAAGTGTGCTAATTAATAGAAAAGTATACCCTGAGTAGCACGACACCCTCGAATTTCTCGGGCAGTTTACTTCAGTTATTCACATCGCTGACTACATACGTGGTTCATCGGGAGCACACGAAGTACATGTCAAAAATAGCGTCGTCAATAACAGTGTTGTCAGCTAATTGTAGACAAACCGCAAAAAGAGGTCCAGTGTCAAGCTGACCGGTATTTTGTAAAGAGAATGTGGTCTGGTTTTGATAGTAGCAATGTATCAACTTGGTTTCAACATGAGGACCGGTAAGTCTTCGGTTTTCAGGCCACCTACGGGTTAGTAGAAAAAGGCAACATATGGTTTTGTCAAAAAATGCGCTTATCATGCCGTTTGTTTACAAACAAGTGGCTGTCAGTTGGTCACATTTTCAAAGCTTTCCCATAAAACGAACATGCTGTGGACGTGTCTTTTCCGATTAGCTTTGACGACAGTAATCTATGAGACATGAGCGAGATAAACTGCAGAGAGGAAGTATTCGATGTTGATAGTTAGACCGGACTCGACATTGTGTTAGCTCGGTTAGAAAATGTAACTAATTGCTCAGATCTATCGCTAGTAAGCATATGAAAATAAAATGTGACGATTTTGTCGTATCTTTCAAGTACAACAACGCGAGTTACACCAGATCACATCTGTTTCGTCCACAATAGAACTTTTGCACAGTTACACACTAGGGCTGTCTTGTAATGGGCCTGAGAGCCGTTAGACTGATAACTGTACAGTGTCAGTAGCCAACAAGCATGTGCAGTCGAAGGGATAATATTCTATCGCTTAACAGTCCCACGACTCTGCCGAATCAGCAGGTGTCATGTCTAATGTAAGATCAGTGCCACAGTTGTGAACACAGCCATCTCATGAAGGCGTAGCTTGATTTCAAGTGTCTGCACTGGCAAAGATATGCACTAATGACGAGCTCGAACAAGGGCGCAACTCGTCCAGTGCCTCTTTTCGGATGAGGTAGACTGAAACGTTTATTGGAATGTAGCAGCTGCGGTCAATTGTATGTGATATTCAAGTTATATGGAAAACAAAATCCCCTACTATTCCCCACAAGTGATTGGTTGATTACCGAATCATTTGTGAGGATGTTTTTTGGTACTCAGCAACTACACGACGAGAGGTACAGTGGTGAGCAATGAAGCTGTTGAACAATATGAAGGGAGACAGAATCCACCCTCAATTTTCAAAGTGAGTAGTTCGCCATTTCGATTGTTCTGATTCAAAGAAAGTCACTAACTGTGAGCCCCATGAAGCTGAAGTAGATACGAGGAACAAAACGTTCCTTGGGTTTTTTTCAGCAGCTGCTTGTGTACACCATGCCGCTCAACTCCATAAACTCATATTTAAACGCGCCGGTGTCATTAGCCATTTCGTTACTACAACGTCTACGATCTAACTGCGAAGCTGATAAACAGTGGAACACCAAAACAGTACTCCGAGTCATCAGCCACATCATTGTTTTCAACAATCACAATATCCCAAATAAGTGGATAGAGATTTTGAAAGATGTCCAGGTATGAACTGAACAAATGAGTTCAAAACCTGATGATTTATAACTTTTCGGAATATGACAATACTTTAGTCCACTTTGTGGCATCATTTGGCTCGATAGTAGGAGTGAACTGACAAATTTTTGAATCACCCAATCAACTGTCAAGTTTTGGATCAAAATTTAAAAAAACGAAATGGTTTATACACTTTGTGATATATGACTATTCACCAACATCAAAGTGCCATCATTCATTGTTTTGGATTCACAGAAGTATGTGTCATCTCATTCTATTCGACCGTTATGACCAGTTGTTTGCTGGTTCAACATAAACCACATTGACGTTCGTGAGAAAGAGCAGGCTCGAGTGTCTATAAAACACTGAAAGCAAACAAAATTTGATTGTTTGTGACCTACTATATGAGGGTTTATCGTTGGGGTGATGACTAGTTCATACAGGGGGGCCGATTTTGCCACTGAAAGTAGACAACTGGCTGAAAATGTGCATGTACGTCACATTCCTAGCAACCTTAGTCCGGCTGCGCTGAGGATTTGGCTTTTTTCTATAGAATGCACGTAGGGATGTTCAATTGAAAAATAACGGCGATACTGAGTGTTTAGAGCAACGACGAGTAGTCACCTAAATTTTGATTGGAAATCCAACACATTCAGAAAACAAAGTCTTTTCGATTTTAATCAGTTTAAGTACACCCAGATAGACTGATTGGCGTTTCATCGCTAAACAGCAATCTTCAAAAACACGGACAGTGAGTGGACAAAGTAGGTTAGCCATTGTTCGGTGGAGTGGATACTTCTGAGTCGTGTTGATGCAGTTTTAGTTGTGTTCATCATATTGTAAACAACAGTTGATCTAATTTATCATAAGCAGGACAGAACCGGGTTTATTGGATCAAATATTCTCGAGTTCCTGTAATTTTTCCTTTCAAATATGAGAACATCTGGTTAATCGAAAAACCATGACTTAGTATTGCTAGAACCTACTGATCATTCGAATTCAGTTCAAATGCTTTCATTCGCAGGTGAAGCCAACTTAATAGGTTAAACGCATCAGGCTGTGTTTAAGCCATTTTAGTGCACACTACAATATCTTTACCAGCAAGATATTTCCTAAGTATCTGATAAGAGGATTGTCCAGGCCCTTTTTTTGTCGCCCACCCCACAATGTAACTAGGTGAGCATGCCTTGGCATTATAAGCTTTGAACACTTATAACCAGAAAGATAGTCTTGGCAAGCTCGTAACTGTTCGTTCACTCTTTCTGGTTGCAAAAATTTTTGATGAACTGGAACAAAGAATCTATATGTTCAACTTTTCAGACGCTATCAATAGCCAAAGAATTTACAACGATACCGTAATGTATAACGACAAAGAGGGTTAGTCGATATTGACTGTGATTTTACGACGAGTACATAATCAATTCGCAGAGTTCCAGACAGAGGTGCTCATTTTGAGAAACCCAGCGATTTAACGGTTTGTAAAAGATGCACATATGAACAAGAAATCGAAGCGTTCAATCTGAGTATTCCTTTAACCAATCAATACCACCCACTGACTGGTCACTGTGAAGTGTGTGGGCGGCATGTTTTCAAACTAGATGAGCTACCCTGGCGGCACCAAGTCCGTAGTAACAAGATAACCGTCAAGTGCATTGCTAAGGAGTGTGTAATGCACTACCATCTACAATGATTCACTTCAACAGTAGCTGCTATCTAAACGAAACAATGCACTACGGGCATTTTGAATACTGTGTTTTCATAAACGGTTTGCAGGAAGTCTATTTGACAGTGAAAGTTTAGATTAGATGTAAGTGATTTTCAACTTGGGACCTGTAAATAACATCCAGCTTAGCTCTGGATCAGCATTGCCAAGAACAATCACAGTGTCGACTAATCAAATGGTTGCAATCAGGTTAACAAATTTCCCAACAGTGAATACCACACAAACAGCTAATGGATTATATCAGTCACTGCATCGATTATCATCCAAATATTATCCATACAAAACGCTGCCTATTCTTAACGGGCCCCATTGATTTTTCTCAGAAACCTTGTTTCGATTTGTTCAGTCTCAGTTGGGCGGATTGATCAGGTTTGCTTCTGTTTTGGGACTAACCATCAAACTGTTTCATTAAAAACATTCTTTCGTGGTCGAAAATTTGAATGAGGAGCCACTAGGTTGACGCTGTATGATTTGTGTCTGGACGAATTTCACCGTATTTTCAAGACCGCATGAAATAGACCATTTGTATAACAGAATGAGAAAGCGAACAGGATACGGGAGAAGGTCAGCTGCCAGAGTACACAATCATTGTCACTACCGTGCCAACGACAACCATACAAACAGTTGTTTTGACCACACAACACGGGTTTAAGCCTTCGGCTGACAACAGCCTCAACACAGAACAGTGTTTGCTTGTGTGGCGTTGAGCAGATAACCCGAAATGCTGTTGTAAGATCGTTATTATAACGTGAAGTGCAAAATTTAAGCAACCTCTTGACATAAGAATTCGATTCGACGCAGTATCCAAAAAGCCGGCATTTCTTTGTCGTTTCTTTAAAGGCGATGATATATGCCAACTTATTCACCGTATTTTGGTTAGTCCTATCGCGAGAAAAAACAACACAGTTTCCGAGTGATTCTGTTCAGAATATTCCCGATTCCAACGCGCTGTGTGAAACAATCCGTACTCGAGTCAGCCACACCAAATGTTATCTGTGAATGCCGATTTAGATGCGGAGCATCCTACATAGGCAGGACTGAGCTACCGTTGTGGACCTGGGTCAGGTAGCACATCCCGAATTGGATCAAAAATGGACCATGCAAATGCATGACGCTACTGTCACGCATAGAAACAGTGGGCCTGCATCGTCCATTGTGCGTCATCTTCTAACGACGCAGCACCAATGCGATCCTACAATGGTATTTCGCGTGATCTGCTCAACGTCACACAAGCAAACACTGTTCTGTGTTGAGGCTGTTGTCAGCCGAAAGCTTAAACCCGTGTTGTGTGGTCAAAACAACTGTTTGTATGGTTGTCGTTGGCACGGTAGTGACAATGATTGTGTACTCTGGCAGCTGACCTTCTCCCGTATCTTGTTCGCTTTCTCGTTCTGTTATACAAATGGTCCATTTTATGCGGTCTTGAAAATACGGTGAAATTTGTCCAGGCACAAATCACACAATGTCAACCTAGTAACCTCCTTATTCCATTTAAATATTCCGCGTCTTTTAACATGGGATTACATCCACTAAGTCTTAGAAATGCTGGGAGATCAGCCACAATTGATCGCACCTGTTTCATTCTCATAGATTTGTTTGCTTGTGTGTGTTTCTTCAGTTTTGTTGGTGTATTGTATGACGAATGGCTTGCTTGCTCTTTTCGGAACCCAACTTGAATTCTGTTTTTAATCCTTATCTTCCCTAGAATGCATTAACATGCACTCCTACACCGAAATGCCCATTGTATAACATTTTACACATCTTTCTTCCCATGTTGCATCTTGACATTGCAGTCTCTGTCTGTTTATTCTCTGAGATATAAGGGTTCCGTTTTCTTGCTATCCTATCAGTTGGCTAACCAGCATTGGGTGGCTGGACACAAAGACCTCACTCACACACCTACTGGTCTTCTTCCCTCGAGTTTACACTGGATATGTAGTGCGTGGGTGTGACCACAGACCGTGCCACTTGCCACCTGCAGTGATGGTTAGGCGCGGGCTTCTTTTGGCTTCGGTCATCGTTACAAGTTAATCCGTTTCGGTTGCCGCCTACCGTTGTGTTTACATGAATCATAAGAGGTATGTGATCACGTGTTTATGGGTTAAGGGGCAAATGGGGTTTAGGCCGTCTCTAAATGGCCCCGAGAGGTGTAGGGCCACTACGAATTCCTCTCGGGCGCACAGTTGGGGATTGTAGAGTTTGATTGCAATCGTCTCATCCCTCAATAACAGTCTCGCCCTCATGGCTCGGGAATGGAGGCGGGACACTGTGAATGATTCTGGAGGCTCTGTTGCCCGCAATTTGATGATCAGTATCCATTTAATGCGACCTACTAATACTCGAGTCGCGTTTTCTCCCCCTTACACAGCAACACACGCAAACAAATCCACCATCACCATTCGGTTTTGTAATCATCCAAAGTTGTCATGATTATCGCTGCGTATAACCATACTCCAGTTTTGTATATGTTTACTGAACTCCGTGCAATTTTGTGTGTGGTGAGGATTAGGGAAAACAGATGTTTGCAACCTTGGCTTCATGTGAGTACTTTGAGCATAATTTATCTGAAGTGGTTGTGGGAAGTGTTTACCTAACTTTTAGCAGACATGTTAAACTCAAAATATTGGTCAAGTTGAAACTGTGAATTTCATAATCGCTCATCAGAGCTCACACATAGGCAATTCAATAGATGTGGAAAGTGTAGAATTACCTAAAGAGAAGTTTGACACAAAAACACCATCTATGCGCAAAGATCATCAAAACTGCGAATGGTGAACTCCTTGTATATAGAACAGTTGTCGCTGGAACCTGATATATGATGCCCATTCTTGAATCGATTCAACGAACTGGTAAAGATGGAGAGGTCTCAGCAACGAGCCTGTAAACTACACCACGATCACAATCGGTTTTTTAGTATCTCTGTCTGGCTTACTATAATAATTGTACTTCTGTCAATTTGGTAAGCCCCATGTAATCATTATCTGTCACTGACTACGTGCGTTCTCTAGGGCCTTAGGGTTTAGGTAGCCACCCACCGTTTGCTTGACTTAATAACCTCGGAACTGGTGACTAGTTGGTCTGCTTTTTTTTAATAATCTCTGTCTTCAATAAGCTCAACTATCGATCGTTCGCGAGTTTGCATCCGAATTGTTAGGACTCACATGGTTTCCAGCATGTACTAACTAATGAAAAGTGTATATTACATTCGTTTCTGTATGAATTACAAGTTTATGAATAGAAAAATGGTTGTAAGGATGGCACATGTGATTGAGTGATTGTACAATCGCTTCTCGTATGGGCTGTTGCTAAATCGAACGTGCAACAAAAACAGCTGGTAGGTTATTTTTTCGAATTCTGCTACCAGATAAATTTGAAAGTTTTACGTCAATGAGCCTTAGACAACGGACTCCTGTTCAGTCTGACTAAGGGAAATAATGAATTCTGGGCTCTAGGATCTGCATTAGGGACAACTTGCTTGGTAGCACTATCCGTGAACGGGAACTACGACCGGTTTTCTCAGTGAGCATGCCTTGTCTGCTGAATGTAATCCAGTTGCCGATATGGCGGATCAGGTGTCTGATTTATTCAGGGCTAAGCATCTGTGCTTCTGGTCGGTAAAAACACGGTTCTTCTTGTAAACGCAATGCGATTAACGATGACTCATTCAATACCGCATCCCGAGAGGGTCTGTAACCTGAGACAGCTCACTGTATTATCGATGTATTAGGAATGATACCATCAGTATTTAGTACTATCCAGTAGTATCAAAGGCTGCTTCTTAATGTGTTTCATTCAGTCAAATCTACGTTCTCGGGCTAGATCAGAAGTTTCTCCAATCTACAGCAACCTACCAGAATCTGCAAGTCAGAGTAATCGATAAGTAAAAACAAGCACAGGTTTGATGCGCATATCCAGAGCATCAGAATAAATTTTCAGGCAGATTGTTCAGTAAAATCATTAAGGTAGAGAGTAGATGTGCGCGAATTCTCACGGTTGCCAGTACTCAGCATTCATGCATTGGAGATTGACGTGTGCTGTCGTACTTTCTAGGATTCTTAGTATGTTCAAAGAATGGTTCATAAACATGTTAACTTGTTCTGTTGTTCATTCTTTGACATCAGGTGGCTTTAGTTTGGTATGTATACTGTAAGTGAGAGCTACATCACAAACCCAACGCTTGTGATATCTGGAGAGAGCGATCAATGACACATAAGCTGTCATTCAAGCAGCTCCTTTTGGACCGTGGAACTCAGCAAGTACAGTAAAATTGTATTCATTGAAATTAATCAGGTAAAGTCTGATGCAGAACTGCATGAAAATTCAAGACGTAATTCACGGGGGACTGAAGTATTGGCCTGTTCAGCCTATTTCGATTTTGGTTTTACACAATGAGTTCTAGACCAAGTGCCCGATACGTTATCACCAATATACCAAACTGAGAAACGTGGAGATTTCAGTCCATATTACGCGATAAACGTAAAAAGGGGTACGTCTTCGAACCCAAAGTTGCTATTAAAAGGCGAAGAGGTGAGAAGTGCCGGTAACAATTGTTAACCGTACTCGGCTCACACGGACTGCTTTTTCAGACAGTATGCCATATGGAAGGATGGTCAGATAAGGATATCTTCCGAAGTGAACTAAGTTTATCGTGAACAGGTTGAATTCGCCCTCATCCTCATATAGGATTCAGCTTACTGCTGCTTGTGGATAACACCGTGTAAGCTTACTACGTTTAACGCAGTCCAGAAACACAGATGTGATGTGAAACCGGAAGGTTATGCAATTTTGTCAGAGGAAATTTTTCATACAAGTTGTGGAAATTGCTCGTATGTGGCCGCTTTCTGTACTGGATGCAAGCGTTGTAAGAACATGCTGACTAAACCTAATGGTTAACCGATTATAAGCAAACCACCCTGCACAGTTGAATCCGGATTGTGAGGCAAAACGACATACATGTAACTCACATTAGAGGCTTATCGACCGACGATTGTTCTCGATTCAGATTGTCCTGTTTATTTTGAAAATGCGCATGACCTATTCACGCCATGATGAACCTTCAGTAGTTCGCACCTGCCAGAAAGTAGAGCGAACGTGTTAGAAGTGAGTAACGCTACAACTGCCACGGACTACTGTACACCACCAAACAATCAGTTCATTTGATCTTTATATGAGACCTTGGAACATACAAAATTGTACTCGTTAGTGGTTTACAGACAAACCACGTTTTTGTATGCCATAATTTTAACTAACATCAGGCTGCCTCTTACAGTTAAACTGTGGGGTCAGGAACGCAATCCACCACTGGAGTTTAACGTTTTTCAGCACTGGTCCAAAGTACACTGCGAACATTAAAAGGGAAACCTCCTGCAGATCGCCGCAAGGTTGCTATCACGCCACCGACTCAAAGTAACCACTCCAATTAAGAAAACAAAACATGTGACAGGATGCCAAAATTCCGCTGATTCCAGTTGCACCGTATATGAGCCCAGTAAACTTTAGACTTGTTCATGCGAGGAAAGCCCACTGCTGACGTGGCGTGTGTCTGTTGCTTCACACAAATAAGTTCAGCAGAATGCTTGAACGGACTATGAGAAGCCGCATCACTTAATCGAGTGATGTCTCTGATGGACAGCGCCAACTGCAATGCACTTCACACACTACTGTTCTGGAGTTTGGCGACGGTCATGTTGTCTGGTTATTTCCGAGATGTAGTTTGTGTGCTTTTATCAGTTGAAAATTAACGGGCAAATTAAATGATCACAAATCCCTGTCACCTATTCGATCTTTGAAACAGTGGTGGGTGTGCGTGCCTCCGTTCCATAGGTAAATTGAAGTTACCAAGGACTTGTCGTATTGGCGATAGTTGCAGTTTGACACACGATGTACTTTTGTTTCCCTTGTGCTTAAACTACGATAATTTTACGTAATTTAGAATTTTACACAGTGTGCTTGACAGACAGTCTTGCCGACAGCTATGCTTAGACGCTGTTGACTGAAGCTATCCGCAGAACATATTCATTGTTGAGTATCGATGAGCGGTCGGGGAAGTGACTGGTTCGAATTGAGCATCACCTAAATTTGATCGCAGTCTTTGTCTTTACAAAGGCTTTCTTATTAGTTTGGCTTGTCATTAGTACACATATTTGTTGCGGTAGGAGAGAGCAGGCAACGAATCTATAACATTTGGGGACGACTGAACAAACCGATTGTTGTCCACAAGCGAAAGTGGTTGGGCGTTTTTATATGGTAGTTCAGTTGTACCCAATGTAAGGCCGGTGAGGTGGTTGTCAAACTGAAGATATGAAACGAGTTCAAATTGTGACCGCAATGTGGATGTGCACCAATGACCGGCCAAACTCAAGCCTACCGCTTCTTTCTTAAAGAGGCTGTTTGGAAAGTCTATCTCGGTGTGAAATTCGCAATTGAAGGCGAATGAAGCTCAGTTTAAAGTTAACTACTTCGCCGTGTCGTTTGTTGTAACCTCTCAACTGTGAACAATTCCAACCAGCTTTCCGTAGTTGTACACAAACTGTATTTCACCGGCGTAAATATACACTTTTAGGCAAAACACTGAGTGTCGCATTTATCTGCAGTTAGCTGGCCTATGACTGACACAAAACCTACATGGATCTCCTGGAATCCAATCACCCATGACGAATGAAACAAGCTGATGTCACTGTCGTTGTTCCCTTTCTGGTCCCGACTAGTTCTGACTTCTGGTGAGTAACACTCACGTGCCCAGTCAACACTCAGCTGGTCCCGCCACAATTACATCTAGAGACAATTTTCACACGGGGCTGGCTGTGTGTAAAGTATGACGTTTGATTTACATCAACCAAACACAACTGCTGAAAGATAATTGAAACACACCGTAGAGATAGAACGAACGGAAATGACATTACTTTAACGAGAATTGAAAGCGTCTGATATAACAAAAAATGAACTTTCGTTGCACATTACAATGTGACAAAGGACCACCCTCTCGAAACTAACATGTCAAGGAACGAAGCTTGCTTGTTCTAGTTTACTGCACTGATCAGTTTATGGGTAAAGGAAGTGAAAAGTTTATCAACCGAACCGTACTTGGCAAAACTTGCTTGCACTTATGAACTCAAAGATATCTACCGATAAAAGTTCAGACTGTGTCTGCCTTGTTTGAGTCTTTCACCAAGAAGGTACACACACACATACACACGGAGTATTAAACTGACGAACTCATAATGATCGCATGTTACCAGATACCTGATGACTCGGTATTCAAGGGCTCACTGTTTCAGTGTATTCTTCACTGAGAACGGTTTGTGGGTTGGTCGCAATAATGCGCAACCAATAATGTCTAACTAAGTGTTTGTGGATGGCGGTCAAACGCTTTTTCAGGTTACCAATTCTCACTCTGGCAAACAGGTCACATGAAATTGATTTCGGAGAAAGAGAATATATTTTCAGAAGGTTTCATTTATTCCGAATCACAAGGGTGTTATCCTGCTAAAAAAACTAATTTTGAGTACAGTTTGTTGAACTCGCTTTTTGTGTAGCAATTTAAGGGACAGTAGAAGGAAAACTGTGAGTAGCTGATCATTTTATGCGCATAACCATATCTAGTCATGGTGACCAACAGTTCTGAACATAAGAGTTAAGCCACTTATTGATTACCTGGACTACTGGGTGATCTCATATGGAACACTGATTCTCATGCCAGCACCAGCGCACACACCTAGGTTCACTTGTTTGCAGGTGTGACTGTGGTATTACATCGTCCGGATATGCGCTTATCCCGCTGGTCGACACAGGTTTATTTCTCCGTTCAGCTTGAAAACGAATGAACCCATTTCGTCGACAGCAGTGCAAAATACTGCGGCATCACCGCAAAATTACTGTTTCTTGTCTAAACACAGTGGGCAGAAACCGTGTCATTAAATCGGTTTTAGGACAAAACAAGACACATAAGGGCGTCCTAAACTGAAGACGCCAACCAAACCGGAAATCGCTAACGGAGTGGACGAGGCCACCACGTTAACCAAATGATTTGTTTCAAGAAAGAGTTGTACACCCAAGGAAGTCTTTGTTCTTTCGTAAGCGCCTTACTTTCAGTGGGCACTATGTGGTCTTTGGTATTAACAAATGACGATGTTGTGTGTTGCAGAATGATAAACTGTTAACTTACTTCGAGTAGTATCAGTTGTGTGTTTATTGATGTGTGCGTCCGGATTCTACGTGGGTGAAACCTCGCCACCTGCACGCATAATAGACAAAAATGGAAAGCAAACGCGGTGCGTCTTCTCGTTCCACGTGATAATGGTAGGTGATACAAAATAGCGACAGTAAAAAAAACGGAGACGACCGAAAACCCGTTTTCCCAACTGAATGCCATAAATAACAAACGCAGCCGAATGAATCGCTAAAATTTAGCGTGATCCATTTGTCTAAATTTGAGTTTTAAAAGTCAAACGTCCGATCACATTTCGTCTTAAATGTGCATGTGCACGGTGTTGAGAAATCGATAACTCGGTGTTGATAAATTTTTGGCTTGACAAACCAGTGTTGCGTGTTAAAGAGTAAAGTTTACAGTGTGCAACTTGAAACATTAAGTGAATAGTCAACCATTGAAAAACAAATTGAGAATGACACAATATTATGAGCAAGTAGTAATACGCTACGTTTCAACCATATCGGGTGACTTTCCTCAGGAGTGTTGTCAACTATGTATGCAAATGGAGGCTGTTCATATTTAGCACATGACTAACAAGCAATTTTGCCTAACTCTGTGTTTGTCTTTGAATCAAGCGACAGAATTGAAACCGCATTCGATCAAGGTACACGCTGGAGTTCGAAGTGTGAAAGTTAGTCAGAACGTTGCTTCAACGTTTAACCCGCAGTAGTTGAGGTCAAAGTTGGTTCTATTATTAATGATTCGCATTGTCCATACGATTGTAAACACTCCAATACACTTAATCATCTGATCCATAAATGTGTAGAAAGTATACAAGGTGACTTTATTTCATTCTTTAACAAATGTATACCTGTCACGCACTGTCACAAATTAATTCAAGCTACAGTCAATCTGGCTGTGGGGTGTGGACCTCTTAGTAGACCATAGAAACTGTCAGCAATAATTTGAACGATGTGACCGGAAAACACAAACTGTGGTACGAATTTAATTTCGTCTGTTGTTAGTGGATGCAAAAGTGTGATTAACATATGAGCAAGCTGAACACTTCACTGATGTTTGAAATATAAACAGGGTTGTGTACGATACTTAGAAGTAAACCGAAAATTAGAGAAAATTAGCATTTACATCCGAAACAAAATGATGATCCTTCATAAATCATTACCGTTTTGATACCCTGACAGACATTTGAGTCAACCCATTACAAAAAATATGTCATTGTCATCGAATTTCGTTCGTATTTGAGTCAGTGAGTAACGCACGCTCTTGTAATAGACAAGATCTGAGATACAGTCACCCCTTATGAGCCAAACATTGCACTGATAATCCATAGTTAGGCATGACAGAGTTATCATATGACAAACGCGCAGCCAGAGTGGCTGCTGAGTCTCGAGAGGAAACTATCCCCTTATTTCTAATGGATTGTTCCACAATTAGGACTTCTTTTCAAACTAAAACCACACAAGTCAGTCAGCTGATTGATTGGTAGTTCTCTTACTGGTACATAGTATAAGAGTTTGGCTGATATAAACGAGTGATCAACCTATAGCATTCAAACGATACTCAAGTAATCGTGTTTGGACTCAAAATATCAATTATCTGCAGCTTACGAATTGGGCTTTATACCACATACCAAAATATGAACTTCGAACAAATATTAAGGACAACTCTGCTGAAATTGTTGAATGCTATAACTGTTGGAATCTGAGAGTTAGTTCAGAATCTTTGACAACTGAAAGCTTTGTGAAACATGTTTTGCTCTGCTAAATCCCAGCGGCTTTTCGATGGGGAGCCAAACGACTCATTAAAAGTGTTCGTGTGAATATTTCCTTTCAAAGAGATCTGATGTAGAAAGCTGATTTGGATACCTTTCAGCCGGTGTTTTTTGAAAGGATGAGTTTGGTGCATTTTTCTTGGCAAATTTCCAAAAGTTATTGGCAACAACAACTTTGTGCACTGGTGCTTAATATATATTGGCATCTGAAATCTTGGTGGTTGGTTGTTCAAGAACTTTTGCTCACATTCCACAATCTGGCTAATAACAAGCAAAAACCGGACAGTATTCCAGCTTGTGAAGTGAGAACTTACTCCATACACGCAACCGTTTCTTTTTTTCTAATTTGTGAGCAATGTACAAACAATGTACAGTCCTCTACAGCCAGGACTCACACGTTGTCTTTTAAAAGTTCACATTTTTTTATTTCCCCATTAAACCAGTAAACTGTTTCTTTTGTAAACCGTCGCTGATTCAGAAAGCATAGAGTCTGGATAGTCGATACAGACAGATTGATTAAGAGCTATTACGTGTACAGTCAGGTTTAGAATTTCTGCCTGTCTTCTTCATTTGGCTTCAGTCTACGGTTGAATCTTGATCATGGGCCTGAACTTCATACAGTTGACAGGCCACCAGGTGTATGCTGATTTTTCATTTGGTTTGCTTGTGTCAACGTTCTGGTGGTCGCTGAGGTCAACTGTTCGCAAAAACCACTTCTGACTCCTTTACCGGACTGTGGTGGACAATTACTTGGTTGCACACCAACCATAAAACAGGAGATAGAGTTCACTCTGTGAGAAAAGACAGCAGAACAGCTGAGGAAAGTGGTTCGTACATCTTCCTGTAATTGTATCTGGACTAAAACATACTGCCATTTGTAGGTCGTATGCTCGATTCTGCGATGTGTGTGATGCTAATGAGACAAAACTTGATCGAAACTGTTGTCCACCATTTCACTGGTGATCACCGAGGCTAACTGTGTACTGTACCACGAAGAAAATGAAACAGATTTGAAAAAATGTCACATTGTTTGGCCTGATCACTGGTACTGAGTCGCCATCCTTGGTGAACAGAAATTGTAGTCGAATGGATTAGACAGCCAGAATTATCAATATCATGATATGTGTAAACAGCTTAGAGCGTATAATTGACGGTGGCGTTCTTGAATTTTGACATTTTTATTCGAACCAGAATTTGAAATTGAAACAGTTTAAAATGTCCGGACGTGCCAACGGATAGGCTGTAATCAGTAACGCCTATCTATTAGCCAACATGGCGGAAAATGTGTTATGTTTTAACATGTTAATTGTAGCAAACATATAGTTACTGCGTGACCGGCTGAATACAATAACCTACCATTACATCAGCTTCAGTCTTGATATAACTGAGAAGATGCGAGGCTATTTTTCAGACATAATTAGCACCCGGTGTACTTAGCAGCCTACAAATCCACAAACTGAAGCTGCTCATTAGGCGTGAAGTACTGTGAGCGCAAAATGCTATCGACGGAAAGAATAAATGTTATGTTGAAATTCTGAAACGACGTTGGAGGACGGACACGTGTACATTTCTGTAGCAAGAGTGTCACCAAAATGTGTTCTTATAATTGTGTGGTTACCGGTTTTGCTCATTTGCATTCTTCGATGTTTCAAAAAACACTCGTTTGGGTAAACCTCAATCATACTGAGATTCGTGGCTGTGGGTTATTTGCAACAGCCGGATTGACCTATGCAAGAGTGTAGAAATTTTTGCAAAAGAGTCGTTTGTACGGCTTATAATGTGTACTGTTTTGTGCACCCAGATCGGCTTGATAATATGTGTACGCTATCGTAATTGAGAGCCGTAAACAAACGATTTTCTGTGCTTCCAATGGTAGACTTGTCATCGCAACATTTATTTCAACCTGTTTGTGCTAACTGGTAGACTATTGAGTTTCCTGTTTGCGACATCAGATTTCACTGACGTTTGATTATATACATAAATAATATGCCTTGTTGAAGTATCGTAAAAAGTCTGTGACATCCATTTTTGCAATAAAAAGCACAGCAGCTTACATTGACGATTTTTTATTTATGGTTAGTTTTAAAAGGTACAAAAGGTGCAAAATATTGACTGACATATTCAGGAGTTAGTTGATTTAATTTTTGCGTTTGGCTAATTTTAAACCGCAAGCCAGTCTGCAAGATTTTGGGAGAGAATTTTTAGAATTATGAACAATTATAATGAATAAACAACTGAAACACTGGTATCGCATTTTCGATTTGAATGGGATCGAAAGTTTCATCCTGGGTTGGATGTTCTAAAACTTATTTGGAGCTAGTACTGTGGGAGGATTTGCGCTATTTAACTTTATGTAATATTTAAAGCACCAAGTCAAACGAAAAACAGGCGGTACAGAGACAGTGAAAGACGTCATTTTGCTTTGAGAGGGCTATTGGCTGTCCGCTAAAACTTTTGTATTGGAGTAAACGGTAATTCAGTCATCAACTTCCTGGCGAAATTCATTAAAGTGTCCGGTCAGACCTCTTCTGTTAGTGGCAATTGACGAAGGACGAAAAACGACGTCGTTTTCCACGACACATATCAGCTCGATATACAGTGCTATAAGTACTTGATGGTACGCCGTCGAAAACATTATGATCAGTTCATTCAGATACTTGTTGGGTGTTTCAAATAAGAATCGTTACGAGACCGAATGGAGCGTCCTATTGCCTCAAAGGACGGTGCTGTGCAGACGGTGTGTTCTTTGCGTTTTAACAAAATTCGTAAATCACAATATACTCGTTAGACCAGTCAGCAATTTTTGGGTAAAATCCGTTAAGCTGTCCTGATTTGAATTTTTCCAGAATGGCTTCCGTTGGTGACATCTAAAAAGATAGTTGAAATACATGTACCGAGAAAGTGACCGGTATGGCTGTGACTTGGATATCAATGCGTGCAATGCACAGTAGTCCCTAAAGTCGACGGACTCGTTAAGCGACATTTAATCTAGCAGCAAGGCTTATCGATAGAGTGAACTTTTGAAAATAACATCAGCAAGTCAGTAGATGTTTAATGAACTGTTAGTCTGCTGAACAACCGAACCCACTTCAAAAAAGGAGGCTCAATGACTGAGCTGATTATTAGTAAGATGTTGAAATGTATTAAAATAACGGAAGACTAAATGAAAAAGAACGAACCTCAATTTTGAATTTACTGAATCTACAAAGTATTAGACCAACAAATTACGCAAATGCTCTTGAATGCAACACTGCATGCAACGGAAATGCGGAAAACATAAGCAATGCCAAGGGTTCAGATAAGCAAAGTTCCGTAGTAAGGAAATAAGATAGATAGAAAGGATCAAAGCAATAGTTCGATAAGGAAATGGCTTATCACCTTACGAATTTGTCAGAGTTGTCGCCTACGAGAAGATAGGCTTACTACATGCAAGTCGCAATTTGCTATTTTCAGGAAGGACATTAACTTATTACGAAGAAAGCATAGAGTGTGGGTTTGACGAGCTAACGCTCGATAATTAGGCGAAAGCAAGGAGCGTACTAAACAATTTGTTATCTTACACACAGCTTTTTTTTACACATTCAATACCGGGACTGATCATCTGGTGGGATTCTCCCTAAAAATACTTGGCTCAGGTTATTTGAATTATAAGATCTATATAGAAGTACTGACTAGGTGAATTGAACATTTTTACACGCACCAAATCGTTTCGCTACTTGTCATAAGCACACGCGGTTTAGCTGCACCACAGCCACCCTTCGGCAAGATATCGTTTGCTGATATTGGGAAATATGTGATTCCATCAACACAACTAGGTGCTCCAGAGTAAATTGCAGAATCAAGAGATCATCTGTAACGGTGCTTTTGAAAGCAGTTAATCCGGTTACTGAACAAGTTTTTTCACAGTTTGTATACCCATATAAAACACGTTGAACTAGGACAGTAATTCACTCCAATTGCTTCAAAAGAAAGGTGTAGTTTTGTAATAATTCTTGATGCTTATTCTCCATCGTTACCCCATGACCGGTTTTTTCCTTGTCTGTACCCATCAGCTAGATATAGTCTGAATGGAGCTATCGAACTGGCTGCCGTTCACGTTGTGAGTCGCTGGTGTTATCCAGTCGGCTACCAGCCATATGAACATTGTTTGTAACGAATGAATTGGTGTGCACTTGAGTTAAGGCTTGCTAACACCAGACTACATGATGATTCCAAACGAGGACGGAGTCGGTGTTGGAATATCAATTTGAAGGAGAGCATTGGGAAGCACCACGAACACCATTCTGAGCCATTGTGCCTGCAAGCCGTACAAACTGGCAGTCTGAGGTGGACTGGGTCCATACACACTAACTGGGTGTAAACAGGCTATAACTCAGGACGTAGTTCTACTTCCGCAACTAGAGATGAAACATTTGCTAAACAATCATGTAAAAATCACAGACTGCTTTGTCAGTACAGCCGGTCTTCGATCAGGCCGCTATTGAACAATTTGTCTGTAGCAGTGTGTGCAGTTCTTGTACCTATCCAGTCTCTACTGTTATCTCCAATTCGCTCAAGGTTGCTACGGTAGCTGAACACACGTAACTTGTTCAGTCCAGTCTCGTGAGTTACAGATATGTTAGATTGAACACTGTTAAGATGGTTGCAAAGTGAATGGGAATAATCATTGTTATTGGAAAATATACTGCCAATATATTGTTTGTACAGTACAACGTAGGCATAACGGTTCACTCATACAATCATTATGCTCACTTCCTCCAACACTGAGCGAAACGTTTTTGTGTGTATTGAACCGTTTATGGTAATCACCTGAGGTAGCTAGATGATAATTCAGAATGGAAATGAAGCTGAACCAAAATTTGTCTGTTTCGCGGAACGGTAAGGCTGTATAAGGATAGTCAACACCGATGGAACACATCACTTGTATACTCACCTTAACACCCTCTGAAATGCTAACTGGTTCGGTTAAGCCTTCTAACTGGTATTGGGTTGATATACTACCGATGAATTACGAGCTGTCCACTAGTCATCCGGCAAATTGAGGGTAGGCCGGACTATTCAATTGCAAGACTAGGTGTACAGGTGCACAGTCAGTGTGCATTTTTGATGCTTCTCTCATTCGAAATAACTCCACGCTGGTTAGCTTCATGTTTCTGTGATGTTTCCGAAGTAGGTCCACGCAGCAAAAACATCTGGGGTTGCTTCTCTCGCAAAATGTTATACTTGGATTTTGTTTAGCTGGAACGTTCGCTGACCTTGCAAAATTATGTTTCCTTTCTTTACACAATCAATCTTCTTTATGACGATAACAACAGAATTAATGCACATCGTGGGAGTTTTCGTTTGGTGGATTTCGTCCAAATATTCAAGAGTTCAGAGTTTGATAATGTATATGTTAGAAGGTGGTAGGTGACCTAAATGTTTGAAAATAGAGTCTTTTGAGAAGCATGACAGTTTCAACGTGAACTTTGATCAGGAAACCCCCGAGAACCTATTATAAAATTCGTTTTGAGATTGTCTGTCGTGATGTAAGGCAAGAAACCAAAATAGATTTCATGATCCCCTTTAATAGTCATTGGGTAGTTGACCGGTTGTCAGGGATTATTGTTTATTGGTTCCGGTACGATAATTGAAACGGTTAAAGATTGTGTATAATTACACCTTCTAAGCAACAGCTTATCCCAAGAAATTAAGCATAACGTAGACGTGTAATTTATCTCTTACTTGTTCTATCGGTTGCTTTTGTAAAATTGTACTTATGAAACCTGCGTCATAATGTTGACGGCAGCCTATGAGGTGGCTTGAGTCTATGTTTCTGTTAGTCTACCTGATGCAACATCTACTTGTAAATCATGGACAGATTTGTCATCGCTTTGTGTGTACACTCTGGATTCACATATGGAAACTCTTTAACCAACTGCCGCTCGTCACTGTGTTTGTGGTAATTCCTGATGAGTGCTTGTTCTGAAGTCTACGGTTAACAGCGTTTGTAACCATGAATAGACTAAAACTTTGTCTTATCGTTTCCTCGACCAAATTCTGAAGTTGTGTGCAATGATGTGCATTGTGTGTTTCCATGTGTTACGTCCTGTCCAGTAAATGCGCATGGTTTATAGTTTTGAATGTGTCATTATTCTACGATCGCCTAAAACACTCATGCTGATCAGGAGGACGGTCAGTTTATCACTAAACAGAAAGTTCGAACACACCCAGTCGTGTTACACCAGTTATTTAAAACACATTTCGCCGAAAAACGATAGCATTAGACAACTGGTAATCTCAGTTTATTGTTTTGGCTATACTGTTTCAAATCACTAAACCACGGATCCATCTAAATCGGTGAACTTGGTGTTGAAATGCAAAGCTCTGATCAGATTTTAAGTTGTCTCAACCTATCCGTTTATCTTGGGCACAGTGAAGTAACGAGTTGATCAACATGCTGTCCCGCAAGTGATAATTAGTTTCAACACAAAACACTCTACGAGCACGACATTTGTTTCACCATAGCCACTGTCTGTCTACATAACTCAGTGTGATTAACCGAATAGTGAATTAATAGAAAGTATAAGCGATGGGAAACGCCCGACAGTCATTTGATGCCCTGATGTTTGTGTTGACCTATGCTTAATCACGCGACATGACATCAAAAGTCATCAGTCAGAATCTTTTAGTGTGACGAGACATGCGAGTGACAACGGAACGTCATAAATTCGTGAGAAACCATTTTGATTGAACTTATGATATCCAGAGAGATATACCCAGAGCAAAATACAAATTTGACATAAGCAACTGATGACTGAGGCGGTTGGATACCGGGAAGAGATATAAAATGTGATGGGGTAGTAACTTACAGAATACGAGCGAGTGTAACAGCACATCTTATTAACAGGAATCTGTGACAAAATTTGTAACACAATTTGGACAAACCGGCTGAACGCCGTTCATTTTGTCCGTCTTGGTGATTTGTCTTCACTTCTTCATCACTCTGCGCCTGTCAGTCTTCTGTGGGTCGTTGAGCTCGAGCGAACTAGCGTACACACGTTTACTGCGTGTCAAACCATTCTGATCGACTGTCGGTAAACGTGGCTAGCAAACTCAGTAAGATTCCTCATTCGACTTTTAGACAGCATAATGTGACAAACTCAAACTTTGGTTGAAAGTGACACGAAATTAGCACAAGAAGTAAGTCAGGGACAGAAAACTTTTAGACTATAATTGTATTACAGTACAGCTTACTATTTTCCGTTATCTGTTACCACATTCATTCATAACATGGTCGCTTCTATTACGGGTTTGATTATTTCGTTAAATATTTCTGATCCATCTACTTTGCCTGCTCACATCAGCTGCATAAGGACGGGAAATAGTGTTGACGTCTTTCAAGTCCAACTCTATAACCAGTCACCTTTATGAAACACATCGAGCTTTCATTCGTCAAACCCCTGGATGTCTGAGAAGTGCTTGTCGCGAAATGGTGAAGTTTTGCTTTGCGAAACGAATAAAATATGCGTAAAGCAGACAGCTTTCTGCTCAATGAAAAGGGTGGTGTGGTTAAATACGCAACTATTTATTCCGGCATTCAGATATTCTGGTTGCTGTTCGAGACTGTGTAATCAGTTTAGTTTGTGGGGGCAAAGTAACCTTTCCACCCGTACCAACGTGTCACAACTCTGTCGCAGTGACAGGGGTTGTTGAGAATACAATAGTTAAGAAACGTGATCTGCAGTGCCGTGTACCGTGTTATTTACTCCGAACATGCTAGTCTGTGAAAAGAGAACAAACATTTTTTTTCGCATCTCTGGTGAAGCACTTTTTATGCACTAGGAATAACGCAATTATTTGTGGCGTTTTCTAATACTGAGTTGCTAATATGCTTTTTGATTAGCGAAATTATGCTTCTGATGACCCCCTTATCAAATCTGTTTGAGACATCTTTGTAAGAAAATCAGATTCCACGTGTTAGTTTGTTAACCCAAACGACGTTGATGGTTTGAAAAATAACTAAATATCCAACTTCTCTGACGCAGGCATATGTACACAGTTCTGTGGTAGAAGTTAATACGGAGAATACTCATTTAAGGTTTTAGTATATATTGCACTGTCTATTCCCCAAATTAAATGAGTCCAGAGAACCGATTTATCGCAATTTTTTGTCATTAATGTTTACTCCCTGTTGAGTGAGATTTTTCCTGGCGAAAACCTTCAACACTTTAAGATTGGGCCATTTTTCATGTAACGGTGTTTTCCTGTAGGGAAACAATTACAACTATGCTGTAGTGCATGGAATGCATCAGATAAACAAAGAACACCTTGTGGTCAAACGAATTCTATTAATGGATGTGTCATTGGTACTCTGTGAGCAGTCTTTATTTCGAAAGTTAGGTCATCGACGCTTACCACAACAGCCAGCGTTAGCCTGCATATTTAGTCTGAATCGATAACAATGTCTATTCTGGTGGAATACAAGCAGCCCACACTTTTTAAGGGCAGTAATTCCAACAAAATGAATCAACCGCTGATTACTGATTAATCAGACAACTTTAAGAGCATTGACATCAGCAACCTGATTGCTTGAGGTCAACAAAAACCTGGAACTTTTAAGGACCTTGAGTTTTGCAACGCTATCTACTGGAAAAACTTATCTAGCTATTTCCTAGCTGCTGATCATCCGTGGACCAACAAAAAGGAATGCTGGTCTCTCCAAAGCAGTTTTAGCAAACACTGAGCTTGAGTCACCATACTGATATTTCTAAGTCCATTGTTCTTCAATTTTGGTTGATTGTGCTTTTCACACAGAAACACCGCAGTTTGTATAGAATAGTGTGAAACGGAATTCGGAGGACAACAGACGAAGATTTACTTGTTTTTATTCTGTCTTTGAGTTAACTTTGGAAACAAAACTGGCTTACTTTGTGAGATGACATTGTTGACGAAGCTGTATTCATAGGGTTATTATCGCAAGCTTTCATACAATACGTCAGTTATCAAACATTTAAAACTTCGGATTCCCACAATTTGTTGACATGAAACCAAAATATCTATCTTAGGCCGAATTTTTGCATTCTGATCGCTCTCTAACAGAGTACCAATTCAATTTTAGTGAATAAAGCAATAAGCCCTGGATAAGGTCAGAGAGGGAGAACTCGTGGAATGCGTGCTAGCTGTTTTGAATTAGAGAGTAGGAAACTACCTATCACCTTAGCTTAAACCTATCAGTTGTTATGGGAGGCTGAATGATGCGGAGTTTCATTGGTCCGCCTTTCTTCACTTACCCTGTTTTCTTAAGGTTCAGTTTCACCAGCATCGGAGCATGGCCTCTAATGCAAAAACCTTGTTGTCAGTTATTCTATTCACTGTACGTTTTTGCAGCAGATATCTGGAACATGTATCAATATTCAGACGTAATCTAAAAACCGATAATTTGTTGCAATTAGCCAGATGTTTTGTGCCATGCACCGTGTATAGCATATAGCTTTATAAATTAGCATTCTGAGCAGTTGTGTCACACGTCTCGGTAAACACTTCTAAACAGTAGCTTAGAGAGCAAAATTCGTAATATTGCATTGGTTACATTCTGACATTCCATTAAAATAGAATGTGTTTGACACAATGGCGGGTCTGGTGCCATTTAACCAATTACTTCTGAAAGATCCAGTTATTTCATCATTTATCCAGGCCACTTGGTACTGTCCGTCCACTTCACACGACCAACAAAAATGTTATTGCGCAACGGGTAGCCGCAGATGTAACCACTTAACGATTGGAATACAAAATTTTCTGGGAGAAATTGGAAATGTGTGTAGTTTAGTGATGAGACACGCTTGTGGCTATTCTATATGAATCTCCTGATGTTTGTTTTGATTAACCCATCACCTTTACTGATAGAAAAATTCAACGCTTGTTTTCTTTCAAACACGATCCATGTTCCCTTATCTCAATATGACGTCGTTATGTCGATTACCTCACCAAGTTAAACATTTCATATGAGTGTTAACTAATCAAAAACAGCTGGCCTTCAAGTATTCTCTCAGATTTGGTATTGATAGACCTTTGTGGCTTGCAAACGGAAAATAGTTGTTGGTGTGGATTTATTGATCACTTCAAAAGTGCTCAAACTTGTTTACTCACTTAAATGACACAACTGTCTGAGGGTGTATAGGTGAATATAGAACTTCTAACCGGTTACTCATATGGGTTATTTCAACTCTATTACGTTGTTACGTTAACACAAAAACACATCCCGTCCTACAACCATCTTCATTTGTTCAACGAAAAACCATGGTCACTGCCAAGTGACCAGTTGCTCACCCTAAAGGCTGATTACACACCAGCCGACCGGATTCCAAAGTTGAGATAACCGTGTCTAATAGCAATGGAATTCGGGTACAAGCGGTTAACTTGTATGCTGCTGTCATCGTGAAAGAAGGACTGTTGTGTTCCCTAATCGGTGGCAGTATCTATTCTTTGACGCGCAATTGTCTTTGGAAATGCAATATACTCAACTGACGTTTGCTTCTGTATAACCCAACCAGACCAGTCTGAATACATCTTCAGGTTGAAGTGCGGGCAAGTACATTCTGTTCTGTTGGCAAATTCTATACAATCGAAAAAATGTTTGGATAGTCAAATTTCCCATCTTCTGCGCATCACTGAGTTCTGTCTGTCTCTGTGTACAACCCTGCTTAGACAGCGAATTACCGAGACGATGTTTGCTGAAGTTTGCTGACATCAGGGAAATATGGTCTGAGTGTTTTAAAAACTTGGTTTCCCGGCTGACCAATCACTTGTCATCCTACATATACACCGGAATAAGTGGAATAGCTTAGTAGTTGCGTTACATTTGATGTCCAGTCCTAATCCAAATAGGTTATTTCAAATACGTCGCACATTTACGTGACTCTGAGTTGAGTCTTCAAGAGGTTAACCTAGTCGCCACGTTGATTAGATATGCAAAGATTTTGACTACTGATGCATAGAGGAGACAAACTGATAACAAACTATCATGGGTTATTTGGTTACCAAAATGGCCTGCATAAATCTATAGTTACAGGACTGACAATGACCGCATACTAAAGCGACAGAGCACGTCAGATCAATATGCAAATAGGACAAACATTGGCAAAAAAGACAAACATAATCTCCACCCAAGGTTATGAGGACGTGTTTTGGACGGTTTTTGTATGTGCTTATCAAAATATGGCTTTTTGTTTCCAAAATCGAAAAGACCGTTCCGGGTCCAATTAATACTGACTCGCAAATTTAGAGTATGAGCATTTACAGTGAATAAGACGGCTGTGATATCATTTGATTGGTTGATTGATTGCCGTTTTGCACGTGCACAGACTAAATCATGCCGACCTAATAGTTGAACTGATAGACACAGGGGATGGTGGAATGAAAATCCGTTGGACGTGATCGACAGTATACACGTTCTTCATCACCACCTCTGTTGGTCACCACTGTACACTCAGCGGCAAATCATAGGTTTGTGTAGGTAACTGTGACAAACTACGTAACCAGAATATGCACTTTGTAGTGTCTACTTAACAGATGCTATCATGCTTCATAGTAAAAAACAGTTTGACAGTTTTGTTCTTAGTGAAACAGCAATGTTGTGTTGTTGTCTAGCGACAATCAAAAGTTATTAGCGATCGAACAACTTTAACTAGAGCCGTGTGTGTAAATTACGGCTTATCTTGATTGTGACCTACAGGTTTCCTCTTATCATTCAGTCTATTTCAGTCGCGACTGCCGTATGCAATACCATGTTCATTCAGTTGGCTGGTTTCTTGATAAATAGTTGAAAAGGTTGAGTAGGAATTTTCGCAAACCAAGTTACAGGTTCTTCATCTGTTCTGTTGAAGTGACGAGATCGAACAGAAAGTTAACTTCCTAAACTCCGTTTTGTAACACGTTCGTGACAACTGACTCAATGCGAGATGGACTTCCATACGTCCAGCCTCAGTTTGAGGCAGCTGTCCAATTCTATCTAAAACCGTAAATGCCGGAATCACTGTATATTTATCCAATACATATGCCTTAACTTCTCATTGAGTAGAACGCATCAATGAAGGTACTGTTTGTTGAATGCCCACTTCTCCTTGTTTAGTCAATTTGGTAGCCACCAGAACAGTTTATCTGAGGCTGGAGACTGCTCTTAACACGATCCACAGCGTTGGATTAACCTACGCACACTTTGAAAAACACCTCATTCCATCACGGCTAGTTCACTGCGAGTTACTGCATCACTCTGAAGGACATGCCGGCCATATCAGCTGCAAGCAGTAGAAACATTCAGGTCGAATTCCTTGTAACTACACACTTGTTCGAATGTTTGTAGGACGGCAAGCTAGTCTCATTTCATATGAATTCGGGAGTGAACGGAGCTGACGGAAGTCTTTCGTTGCATCAGTAGGTGGTTCAACAGGTTATCTTGTCATAGCTTTCTTGTAGAGGTACTAAGTGGAAGAGTTGTTTTACTTCACTGCATTGGATACTACTTGAAAAAAATCTTCGCTATTCTACCTTATATTGAATTGAGACTCGTTGTCCTTTACTGTGGTACTGACTCGAACTACTCTGGAAATGGCCGGTGCTACACGTTGGCCCGTAAAGTCACCGAAAGATCGTACTTGCTTAGCGGCCAAACGATTACACCTGTGCATTTGTTGAACACTACTTTTCGCTATGTGGGGAATCCAAACTAATCCACTTTTCTCTCCGGTTCAGCATTAGGCCGAGGAAACTGTTTGTCTACACGTTGGTTATCGATTCAGTCAGGTCGCATCTGAGATACAAAGTGCTGGTCTCTAAGCTGACAGGTGTCAGTGTCACGTGATGATCCGCTGGTGATGCGTTTGACTAACGTGTCAAATGCGTATGTTTGAAAGACGAATGTGATACAATTTATGACGTGTGTTCTTTCATCACTGCGGATGTATACATCAGTTCAATTACTATATGCTGGCGTTAACTAACGCCCATCGTTTATGACGTGATTACTTCAGTTAGGTACAAAATAGAGCGGTCATTCTAGGAGATATAATTCATAGATTGGTCTTAAAGTTCGTTGCAAGCACATATATATATAGCTGGATCCACTAATGTATTGATTATCTAATCCACTGTTTTTTCACTGCTTCTGATTGACTGACTGTTGCTGCAAACGAGTGTGATTACATGCATGTGTGAAACTAACTGGCTGACATGTGGAAGAGATGCCATTAGTGTGACACGACTGTTCATTTCTCTGTCGCAATTGGATAGTGTATTAGAGTGCTCTGCTATGTTTTTCACATTGAAAAAAGGTGTAAAGCAATGATGCCATTCGTCGATTTCGATCCATCCCTATAACAGTGAACTAAAAATTTTGTGTATAAGCTGCCTAGAAAAAACAACATAAGGTTTTCGTTGTTCCTCAGGTGAACAAGGTTGTTAGCCTGAAGTGACAATCGATAACTGACTAACATAAAACTTGAATTTGAAACACTGAGTTCGCTTTAACCACTTCATCAGAGCAGCAGCGGATGTGTTAACATTTCATTTACTCTCATCAGTCGCAAACGTAAAACGTGCCAGTTATATACATCAAATATTTAACGACACACAGGGAATAGACACACATACAAGCAAACCACTTATTCTGTAATCATGACCATGGCAACCCGATCGGTTGTTTGAACCACTTCTGTGCACATAACATCGGTTGATAAGTTCGAATGAGAATCGCTTCGCAGAAAGCTAGTAACTTCGGATTTCGGTTGCGCAACAGTATCTTGAATGAGTTTACTGGGTCAACTTGATGACCCGTTGTCATGAGATGTTTAGCAATCGATGACGTTGGATTTCGAGTAGTCAATGCGTCAAGTTGGGACTGGTGCGTCATCTGATGTTTCAACCACTCCGGGATTCGTTCAGCGACCCGCTGTGCTAGTTGTCGGTCTGTTCTGCCTATGTAAACGTCACTGCAACGTCACTGCATTCTTGCATAGTGTGAACCAGTAAGCTAAGTAGAAGTGGGGCGGCTTGGAGTAAAATGTTTATTTTGAAAATTCGAATAAAGTTTAGTAACCGACCAGTGATCGTATTTGCACGGATGTTTTGATCGAGACGAATACAACAGGGTGATAACACATTGACAAATGTTTTCATTGATTTGCGGTTTAGAGAGGTGAAAACGCTTTCATTTCGTAAACAATTGTATTCATCATGTTAGAATGATGAATCGATAATCTAATTTGCAGATTTATTGTCTACGTGTAAATGTGGTAATGTACTTTTAATTCTTGATATGACAATCTTAGCAATAACACATTTAATTCACTGAGGAAGCAGACAGTAGACGATTCAGAAAATAAAATGAGGTGCCGTTATCCAAGCGCAAACGAATAAGCTCTAACTTCTTGAATTTCGTCTAAATTAACGAGAAGGAGCATAGTTTGTTTGAGTTGCAGAAATTTGGATTGAATTGTCTACAGAACTATTCCGGAAATGCTTTAACCATGTACACTTCAATGCATATTGCGAACAGTGAGCATTTGCCGTCGCCTGAAGTGTTAAAACTTTATGAGAGAAACGCAAGCGCCAGATACAAAACTTCGCATATTTTCCCGTGATAACTACCTATAGCCACTTGAAAATCAACTCCACGGTTCAACTCTAGGATATTCTTTATGCTCCTTCGGGGAATATAATGTACAATCGAATGCACACATTTGTGTAGTAAACTGGGAAATTTAGGCGAAATTGATAGTGCTCTCAAAATCATCGAATCCAAATGGTTGCATTGTAAGTTTTGAGGACATCAACTCCCTGATCTTCTATCGTTAACGCATTCTCCAATATTCGCCATCGAATACGTATAGTCGAACAAATGTGCGGAGGATAAACTAGTTTTTACAACAGCTCACTGTCACATCATTTATTTTTTATTTATACGCTATTCAATTTCATTGTCGTCCTGAAGCATTTACATTTATTCGGTTTCACGCAACCGTTTCAAGTATTCTGAAGTGTATGCGTAGACTATACGCATTCGCGTGAGTGCTAACAGTTCTTTTCAAAGACAGCCATAAATTAGTATAACGTTCAGTCGCTCTGGGTTTCAAACTCAGTTACATTAGAACAGATCTGGAACTTAAGTACCTTAATAGCCTACAGTTTCTCTTAGTTCAACTAAAGAGTATCGGAGTTTCCGGTGGGCTGTCTCTACACTTAGCTAACAGTGTGATCAACTAACCTGTTGTTGAATCGTGATATTTGTTTTGAGATAGTTAAAAATTGACTCATAACAGACAAGACTAAAATCTGTACTAATATAACGAATGTTTTATTGAACGATAGTTTAGTAGTGTTTGGAAACAGACTTTCGTAATATCAGTTGCTAACAGAACATTCGAAATACGATCCACTATGAGGGATGTTCGGTTTTTCGTTTAATATTCAACTAAACACTTGTCTAAAAACCCCTGATTAACCCAAAACGCTTCTTAACAGGTGGAGTTTCCTCTCGACAATTGACAGCCCACGCATTTGGTTTCGTGAACGGAATAGCAATTTACTTGTGGCAAAACTTTCGATAATCAAACACCAAACCACCCACGGCGAAGTTACCGTATAGTTCGAAAGGTTTTTAGGAGGTCGCTGGTACCATGTCTTTGATTGCTTGTCCAAGGTAAATCTGTACATTGTTGCCACTTGTTGCGCAGTGTAGGGTTGTTTAGGAAACTAAAACGTACGTGTTAGTTTTTGCCTTGCTCCTAACTATACACCAATGAAAGAGTAAACTAACATGTGTTTCTGAGTGATAACTCAATTTTCCGGACGAACTCGATTGCTGGCTTATTATATAGACTTGCCAACCGAACGGTATGTTTAATATCCACCTTGTTGCAATGTATCATTGTACTGCACAGCGTCTCTAAACATCTGAGGATTTTTTTCAAATTAAAACGTATATCTGAACTTTATTCCAAAGAGACATCCAAGGCATCAGTATTTAAACACAGTATGGCGGATTACAGTATATTCTCAACCGTTTTAATTAAAGGGGTTTCGTGCAGCCCTTCTGCAAAATCAAAACTTACTAGTCTTTGATCATGAGTTGTTTTAGTGGAACATTTGACAAACTTATAACGCACACTTCAAATGTGTGATCATCCAACGTGCCTATCTTCGCTAACTGATTTACTGTTCTGGTCTGCCCAAGCAACAATTCGTTCGTTTATGGTGTCATACTGACTTTTGTATAATATTGTCAGATTTCTTGTCCACTACTCATGCTTTGAGCAGTTGGTATTAGTCGTCATGCTGGCTTGCATCAGTCAGCGCATGGCTTTTCAGTCCCTCCGTCACCCAACCATCGGTAGAAGTACTAAAGTTTCCGATAGTTTAGATTGAGCCGCCCTAAGAAAGATTAGTTCCGAACGTCTTTACATGAGACATCTCACATTCACTCCGAATCTTTATTTCCGAGGTCAACTTCAAAGGTTATCTTTTATGCTGAGTCGTTTGAAATGGAAACAAGATTTCTCTACAACTAAGGTATCTACGTTATGGAACCCCCTCACGAATCTTTCATGACAACGCCATCGTTATTTGGCTTCAAATCGAAATATGTTGCACACGTTCGTTGTAATGCTTCTCAGTCCAAAAACCGAAGCCTCTTGGAGATCTTCGAACTGATACACGACACATGAGTGGGGGGCTATCAAGTAATTTTTAGTAACGTGTGCACGCTTTGCCTCTGCATACGAGTTGCGCCACTCTTTCAGCAGTCCAATATTATATTTCAAGTTCCTGCTATCTTGTTATTCCTGATCAACCCAGCTTTGTGAAGCCATTTCACATCTAAAGTCTTGATCCTTTTGCACTGATGAAAGTGGAATCAGGTATGACTGTAGCAACTGAGATTTCTCCGCAGTGTAAGAGCGCAATGATTCAAACATTGTTCAAAAAATCGCAGATTATTCTTGTTCTCCTTAAAAGGAATCGCAACTGTTTTTACTGCACGTAAGAAGGTAGCCACAATTGTTCACGGATTCCACTTTCAAAAGAACTAGTCGGAAATACCCCCCCATTAAACGGTAACCAGATTACCGTTTATCAGCAGAACATATTTTGGCATATTTTTATTCCGTCAAATCACAGTATGTGCTACGGTTTACCGTTTGACTGACTAGGTTCAACGCATCGATAAAGTGGCCGATGATCATCCGGTGAGCAGTTAACTCTGGTGAATACACAGGACTATCGACAGTTTCATAAAACCTTTTGGTTTCAAATGGAATGTTTGAGAACATTCGTGTTATCCTCTTTTCTCTCTCTCCCATAACTTACATGCTTCGTCAAAGTACAATATATAATGTGTCTATACAAACCGATGGGTACTACCGTTTACCCGGCTACGAACAAGGCTCAAAAGATTGCTGACCGGATGAATAGAGATAGCAGGTTTCAGCAGAACAGCGGCAAACTCGGAATCTGGTTACGATGTTCTATTCAGAAACAACCTGAAGAAGCATTAAACGAAACTGAAGTTTTCGGTTTGGTTACGGATTAAAGAATGCTCCGCAATCGTAACTAGTGTTGATCATTTGACTGTTTAATTATAATCTTTGCTGAATAAAGGACTTCATTATCGATAGTTTCGAAGAACATCTTCATGAGTCGCATGTAATACAGTGATGACAGAATTTGCATCAAAACGAAAATAGGAAGGAAGAACAAGGCTTAAAAGAGTAGTCTCTTGAAGGAGTAACGTTCATTCCTACCCGTCATCATTTGATTGCAATATGGAAGAGGAAGATGTCTTCAATTGACACTAACGTTCAACTGTGTGATTGTTAGCCACACCCACGTAAAGTTATCTAGTGAAGTGAACGATAGATATGTTTAAAAACTATTTACCAGCCACTGAATGCTTTGGTAATCAGCACCAGCATCCTGTGCGATTGCATAATTCGGGCTTACTAATGCTTTAAAAATCAATTAAGACACTGACCAAGATCTTTTTGTCAAAGGGATCAACCAGAATTGAGATACATGAACACTTTGCCTGCTCAAGTTACAAACGAAATTAACTGAGAACGAAATTTGATCTCTGAGCTCTTAGCATTGTAAAAATTAGTTATCCACGTGACCACTCGGTAAATCGCACTGTATCAGAGTATTTGGTTTGTTGTAGCAGAACAACGGATCGCCTTTCACTGTCTTTTTCCAGATAAGTTAGAATTTCATTGTTGAGGTGTATAATCAACTTATAAACTACCACTGGAAGGCAAAGGACTCACAACTTTAGTAAACTGACACATCAACGAACTCTCTAGATGAGTTTGAAACCCATTCACACTGGATTTTGTGCTAATGAAACAAGGTTTTCTACGGGATTGAAACTGCTGTCTAGCGCTTCAACTGTCCGGATTGTTCCGATTCGGTAAGCGATGTGGGCCATGAAGTTAAACTGAACACTTTATGATGTCTTCTTTTGTATAATCTAACACAACGCGGCAAGTTCGGTTCCCAGCACAATATGGCATAGTAATCTCGCAAGAATTGCAAAATCTTCTTGGAACACGCGAAACGAATTTTGACGAGGGAGCTCTGCTGATAAGGATATTTGAACGAATTATGGCAACCTCGGATGAACACGTGACCGTGTTTTATGAAATATTAAAAGACACTACGGTCTAATTAATGAATTTTCCCTTATGTGTTTCAGGCCTTCAGGCTTTTACCGATAATCGACACGGTCTTTAAAGTACCACTTATTTAAGTTGGCGCCGAATTCCGAGTGACGCAGTGTATTCACATCCGAGCAACATCTCCGAGATGGTACAAACAGTGTCAACCTTGTGCATTAAGTGGAAATTTGCTGGACGGTATTTCGGCAACGCATAGAATCTTAAAAAATTATGAAAAGAATTTAGCTAGAAAGAATTTTGTGTTGTACGGTTTGGGTAGGAAATGATCAGCCGGTGTTTTGACAGTTCGAGTAAAATGATTGGGAAAGTGAGCCAGAGAGAAAGCATGAAGTGAATGGTTACTTGAACTGAAAGTTAAACACAGTCAAAAGTTTCCGGATACCTTTCTGTAACATGTTGTATAATCACAACCAACTGAAGGCCCTTCATTAGCTTTGGGTAACAGTGCGAGTTAGCCCATATTTGTAAACTAATGTTGTAAGATAAAGGTACCAGACTGCCTAGTGGTAACTACATGTATGAAATGACATTTCTTGAGCACTGTTATGAGAGACACGGAAGAAGCTGTTTTAGCTACAGGACTGAAGAACATTTGATATGACTCAAATGGGTCTGTTCTGAGACAAACAAAACAGAAGGTCGGAATTCTAAAGACCAACTTGCCTCACGCCACTAAGTGCTTTCAGGCCAGAGCAGATTCTGATTGGTCGAGATCGATTCCATAGGAAGAAGACAGTGAAAAATGCGGATTCTCTACCATTCTTCAACTGCTTGCTTTCACAGCTCATTCGGTTTTGATGACGAAGAGACTCAGCTGAAACCGATTAAGGAATGCTTATGAAAAACTGGTGTGAAGTTAATCAAAAGTACGTCTAACGTTCCATTTTAAGATGTTCGCATTCAATAAGTTGATGGATTGAGCACAGATTGAGCACAAAATATCAAACATTTTTCCAGACAGTCTTGCCAAAATGTTGTCCGATAGCAGTGAAGCGATTAATTTCACCGGTTAACACGTCGGTTCATATATTTTCCCACGGTTAGAGTGAGATTCCAAAACATAAAACAAACAACGTAAGGTGGCTTCCATGGTAACAAGTTAAAATTGTTGATTGATAGTACATATGGCAAACTTCTGTGCAAACCCACTTTCTACCTAAAACTACTTTATGACAGAATTATAGCCACATATATTACTAGCAAGCAGTAAAAAAATCCGGACTTAGGATGGATTCGAATCACCAGCCGAAACAGTGTGCACAAACACGACAAATTCTCTACCAGCTGAGCTACGAATTCACGCCAGAAACTCAGAAATTTCACAGTTGTATCTAGTTACCACCCAACCATTGTTGCTGTATGAAGTCCAGCAGATGATTTGGCAGAATTTATCAACATTTAACGCAGGACTTCCCCGACACTGCTACCAATAAGTAGTAATCGTTTCTGAGCTTTCCATTTGGGTTCGTAGTCCACCTGATAAAAAACGTTCACACATATTGTTTCCGCCGCTGGTTCGAATCCAGCCGAAGTCCGAATTTTTCGCAATCGAGTCTCTTCTAAATAACCACAGATGATGGAGCAGCTTGATCGGTCACTCAGGTAGACAAATAACTTGCGTATCACCAACATCATACTGAGTTCGTGTGTTCTGATTTGGCGAGTTAGTCACATAAGTCATTTTCGATCACACAACAGGTTTTTCCAGATAAAATATCAGCGCTAATACGCAGATTCGGTAGATTTTATTTGCCTTGTTGCAGATGGACAGCCTTCAGACCCAGCACATTCCACGTTATTAATAGAGTAAGCTGGTTTATTGACTATCCAACCGTAACCTTTGAATCGGTGTACTGAAGGCGAACGCGGATCACACATCGTTCAGTTCCCTCACCGTAACTGACAGATGTCACGATAAGCTCACACATTTACTTCCTCACTGTGTTTGGCAGATTAACATTTTGTATTATCCAGACTGCACTTTGGCATGCATATAATCTGTAAAGCAAAAACACATTGAAGTGACGGATTAGAATTGTTGCTGAACTATCCTGGCAGTGCATCGAATGCCGACAGGTTGAACGTACAATCACTTGGAGGGGCACATCCTCAAGCCAAACTATTTCAATCACATAGAGTGAGACTTTGGTTTTGAAAGACTAGTGCCGCAGCGAACTAGAGGATGCCTTCAAAGCTGCTTCCAAAACCCAAAAGATATTCCGAAAACCTTAATTCTGCTCCATACATGAATTGTGTTTGTATTACTGAATTAAGGTAGATGTCACCCATTATTCTCACTACAGATGCTGACTAGTTCTGACTCTCTCTCCATCAGTTTTGGAACAAGCTTAGTGATAGTTGGTTTTCTGCTGTGGTTACATGCATTAGCAATGGAATGTTGCACAAGCCAACTGTTTATGCGTGTGTGGAGAGCCAACAATTACCAGGTAAATGAATCTCGTTTATCGATACAAATATGTGATCCGTATTACCGACTGATGAGAGTGAACGAAATTCTTCAACTTTCAAGTATGATGTAATACGGTCTTAAGGACCTACTTAAAGAATACCTTCTGTTTCGAATCACGAGGTGAATGGAAAACTGGGGTGTGGCACAACGTGAATATCCTCTCTGAATAATAGCTGAGGCTAGATCTAAAAAAGTTTTGCATTCCAACATTCACACTTTGACAGTATTATTCATCCGGGCAACGCACACACGCAGTTACCAGCCCAAGCTTTACCCTCTGTGGAGAGCTATTTTGTGGAATATTACTTGTGTACATTTGTAGACTGTGTCAAATTTATTCAATCGTTAGGTCGTACATTTTTTCTTGAGAATATTCACCAACATTTTTAATTGAATTTGACAATATTGGCCAGTTTTGCTCAAAGATGTGGCATTTCTGTGAGAACTGGTTATTGAAAACTGTTCTGTGGTTGGAGCACCGGATACCAGCGTTGGCCGGCTGGACACGAAGGTCTCACTTACACGCCTCCTGGTCTAATTCCTTCAGATTTACACTAGATTTATATCGTGTGCGTGGAACTACCAGTGGTTCTATGTGTACCACGCGTTGAGATTTATGCCTAGGCGTTCTTTGTCTACGTTCACTGTGACAAGCTAACCCGTGACGGCTGCTGCCAACGATATACTTCTGAAACTTACTTAGAGATGTCAAATTAGGCAGTTTACAATTCAGTTATACAAATTTAATCGATTTGCTCACAAACTAAACCCACTTTCTAACCACAAAGTTAACCCACCCTGGGTTTTTACGTAGTGTTTTGCTTAATAATCTGGTAGAAATTGGAGTTCGAGCCTTCGGCCAAAAGATTATTTTGTATAGGGTTCTATTTGGCGGAAACCTATGTGGAATGACGAAGGAAATCAAACATGTTCTCGAACATCAGTTTGGATCATCATTGTTGATTGGATATTTTCCCGTTTGTCAATGACTGTGTGATACAACTGCTACTCCTGAATGGGTTTGACCGGCGCATGTGTTCTCGAAAGATATGTTCATGATTGCTTATTTCTTGTTCTTGTTATGGATTTATTTCACGTAAATATAGCTGAGAAGGGGTGTTATCTTCCTCTTTACGAAATACTTGTTGAATAACCTTATGTATACGTTACTACGGGTAAGGATAACGTAACTCTCAGCAATGAAAATATGTAAATGCTGGTCTGAACCCTGTGCGCCAGCAACTGCCTTCATCCGCCTTTGTCTAAAACCTGGTCTGTTCTGTTGTTGGATACATTTTTTCAAATTATTATCCTTCGAACTTTTATTATTAATTCAAAAATAACAAATAAATTAGATTAATAAATTGCATTATTTTAAAGTTCTCGGTCATTCATGAAATGTGATTCTACATGAAAAAACTGTTTTTGCCTTGAAATTTTTAGTGCAACTCCTGTTAATAAGCAGGCCTTTTTGACAAATATGTTCACATATTGTCATAGCCTGTAATTTTCAAAAGATATTTTTGATTGCCCACCTTTTTAGCTTGAAGGATTGCTAATTTCTATGCTCCCACATCTCAAGGTTTCTTTCAAGACTGTTCGTCGTAAAAGCCACAATATTCACTTGTCGCTTGTGTCGGCAACAAGTGATTCTGCGGTTACGTCAAAGTACTTAGGCAGGCTTGTTCATGATTTCATACACAGTACATATCATACATCATACACAGTTGAGTGCTTTCGGTCAGCATATTTTATTAAAGGAACCATGGAAAATTTCTATAGGCAAACTAAAAAATCTTACTGTGATACATCGCAAGGAATTTGCGAATGCTGTTCAGAGAAACTGACAGCAGTCAGTACAAAGAATGGCCTCATAAATGAAATTATACAAAAAGGTGGGGGAAACCAAAGCGGTGTAAAATACTGTCACGTATTTGGTAATACGTTACCCATCTAATGATCACATTCATGGAGTACGCGCATTGAAACACATTTACGTTGGGGAGTAAAAAATTAGATAGTGTTTTATGAGACAATAAGAAAGCATCACACAAAAGATTTTAAACTTTGCCTCGTTACTCTAAACGTTTATATTTATTATTGAAATGAAAACGGTAGTTAAACGGCAAATAGTCCTAGGATCAAATTTCTAAATCCTGATACAACTGACAGAATTTGACGTTAAGGTACTCTCAGTTATCCTGCACTATAAAGTTAGCTATCGACTGAAGTATGTCCATTTACCAACAAATTGTTATAGGCCATACATAAATTATCGAGAATTTTACATAGAAAAATTTCAGGGCCATTACCCCAAAATTTTCAGAACGTTATCACTGTTGAAAAACTAACGCAAATTGGTGGATTTGGGCGTATGCACTAATCACTTCTGAATTCTTTGAAAAACAAAACTCACTGACGTTTATTCGATATACAGTACTGGGCTCAATGAATTAAAAATCGTACTGAACACCAGTAATGTGTTTCTCTTGAAGTGTTGTGACTACTCATATCAACGTTGTTTTTCTAATTGAAAATTGAGTGATTTGTGTAAATGAGCCACACCCGTGCGTATGCATAACAAACTTGTAGGCAGTAGGATCTATGCATACAATGGCTTGCTCGTACACTACTATAAAGGTTTCCAGCAGACTGTGAGGAGATTCTTTAGTCGTAGGGCTACTGATATCCGAGTGTGTTCCAATGATATCAAGTCTATCGCCTGTTAGTGCTTACCTCTGTTGACATGTGACCAAATGATTGTCGCACATAAATCTATTTCAACATCCATTCTGCTTGGTTAGTAATGGTATAAAACGGACATCGGGGAATAGCGTAACCCGCCATCAAATAAGCCTTGCATACTTTTGTGGGCACACGATAGCAATTTTATTGGTCCGTCAGTGCTTGTGCGCAAGAACTTCCAAAATGATGGGACCATTGCGGTTTTTTCTGACTACCGGTGTAATGAGGGCTGCACAAACTCCGTCAGTAACTCAGTGAACTTAGTAAAGGTCAACAAAAAGACAGGATCAAGTCCCGGGGATTCGCTTAGTCAAGCCATACCAGTGTCTGAAAAGCCACAGGCGGCGCTTGTAGTCTGTGTTATGGGGTCCGCAATGAAGATTATACAAAAAGAGGCCTTACACTAGATATTGAAAGTATAGAGAAAATAGTTTTGCTGGTTAAAAAGGTTCCAAACATCCTTGTTAAACGTTTTGCCAAGAAGCATTCAAATTATATCCTCATGAGTAAAGTAATTTGATAGAACTAACTCAGAGCTCTGACGTTATACTTTGCGAACGGCTAGGCCCAAACCTCAAACCTGATTTTGTTAGAATGCTTTATTTCTTATACTATATCATAGAACCGTAAATATGTGAACATATTAAATTTTGGACATTATAAGCAGGAATAGAGTTTCCCCAAGGAATTTATACTTTGTTCGTGCATTTTTAAGTCTCTAACTTGTTGTCAAATTATCGTTAGTGTATCATTTGTGGAAAATTTTCTGAAAAAACAGTTAACGCACCACGTTTGCCACAAACTTTACCTTCAAGAGTCAGCAGTTGCATGTGCTTGCCGGTGGAGTTTAGAATTTTCAACTAGGGAATACTTTTTTCATGGATGTTTACTTGACACGATACAGTCGTGTGTTATCCGTGCATCAGTGCAACTGGCTATTAACCACCAAGATCGCGTGACACAAAACGATCAGATCATGTTGTCACGAGAGTCAGAGAAATGACCAGGAAGCT
This sequence comes from Paragonimus westermani, assembly GCA_008508345.1. Taxonomy (NCBI): domain Eukaryota; kingdom Metazoa; phylum Platyhelminthes; class Trematoda; order Plagiorchiida; family Troglotrematidae; genus Paragonimus; species Paragonimus westermani. Next base: position 52,035 of record QNGE01002779.1, on the reverse strand, counting down.
AGTAATTACCATAATGTAACATACAGCAAACAATCCAGTGTACGAGGAGTTGGGTTAAACTTCTTAGCTGGACGTTCACAAGAATTTCCTGTCCAACTACCGTGCTAATTGTGCAGCAAATCTAACTCAGAAGTAATAGATTAACCATTGAATGTACGAGGGTATTAAAAAGAATCATCACATACTTTGCCTCAAAATCGTCTCAGAAATGTTAGCTTCTCAATTGATCGTAGTGTATGGTTCACAAGACAATTGCTGACTGAAAGAAGATGAACATGTTCAGATAGATCCCATTTTGTTTCGGTGAGTGATAGGCAATGTACACGGTGACTTCTATGAAATAATATGCCAGTTTAGGAGCCGTGTAAATGTGAACAGTGGACGTGATACCGTGAGAGGGTGAAAAAATAACGAAGCGATGGAACATACTTCATCGTGACTCGCATAGCAAACGCGCTTCATTATGCACAATGTGGCAGTCAGCAGACAACGACAGTGAAGGTCACACTTGGACCTAGTCTGTTACACTTGTTCAGGTTGCCAGGTTAACTACAGAATCAGCCGTGTACCGATTGTGCTTCAGACCTGTTCCTAGAGTTACCCACGGTGTTTCGGACTGAGCACTTTCGGACGTAGAATCAACAGTGCTTGTGAACCACTTCGGTAAGACGACGGCGCCATTTGAAAAAGCTGGCCTGGATGAGGCAATTTTAGCTACGCGAAAGGAGAATTTTCAAAGGTTGGTGTAGTTTGTGTAGAATCTTACCATTTAAAATGTTATTCCAACTTTCCCCTCACTATTAAGTAAATGACCTTGCAGGTTTATAAAGACTAAGGTTAAATGTTAGCGAACACACTCCCAGGTATCTCTTTGGTTTTCTGTCTTAAAGAACTATATGTTCCAAATGAAATTCTGTCACCACGCTTGGTTAACTAATCCAAGAAGAGGTTATGAAACAACCGGACTTTGGCAAACTAACAATCTGATAAGCAACGGAAGAACCGGGTTAGCTTTCCTTTGGAGTCCGGATGCAGACTGTGATCATGTGAAGCGACCATTTTGTGGTTCTTTCCGATGTACCCTGTTGTTTAATTAAACATGTTGCACAGTATTATTTGAGTGGTGAAGAGACAGTAATCTGCATCTGGTTCTATGACAGGCGGCTTTGTGATAATCCAGGTGAACAGAAGACAGAAATCTTCGGCAAACTCACCAGTTCTGTTATGTTCTTTTATATTAAACATTCACAGTTTGTGTACTGTTCGAACCTGGCGGCATCAAAGTTTGTCATAGGAATAACTACTGTTCACCTTACTGATACCCCGTCAGAAAGACAGCTTGGTAAGACGGCACACCGCGATAAGTGAGCTACACCATATACAACGCTTGAGACAAAGTTCAGATACCTGACTAGAAGCGGATAGACTTTAAGATGATTGAATACTGTTCATAGTTCCACAGTGTTTCAAAACATACTGGTTCCTTTGCAGAACAAACCAGTAAAATACAGTCAACAACATGCTTCATTGATTTTATGATAATTCGAAATTAGTGAATGATCAATCTCAGTAAGTAAGGAAAGCATAACTGAGTGAGGTTGAGTCATACAATTATAAGAATTGTTGTGACCTACTTGGAAAAGGTAGTTAGCTTTATCAGTTAAAGTGAACCATTGGTTCAGTTTTTTGATTAATTCAAGAAAGAGAAACTTGAATTTGTGGGAGAATCAATCTAAGTAGGGAGTGATAAAAGAATAGCAACTTCAGTTGCTTGTTCTACTGATAAATAATATACTTCAGCGTTAATTTAGGAAAGGTTCAGGGTTGGGTTTCGTTAGACAACATTTTTCAGAAAACGTTTCACACAATGTTAGAGGTTAGGGAGCAATTAAAACAGAGGATTGTTTATTTCTGGCTGCCACAGCAATGGGCTAGATGTTTTAGGGAGCTGAAAAGTCACCAAGTCCTCCTTAAACTCCCTCGAGAAAATAATCAGAGAATGATCAATCCTCTGTGGGGTGAGCAAGCATTGATGAGTCGATTTGAATTAAAAACAGACCTGTTCATTTATGGATAAAAGATGGGTTAAGATATATATATATATGCGTATGCACTATCAGGGTTTTCTTAACCTCCTCAACGATACGAGTAGTCGATGATGAGTTAGAAGGTGTAAATGAGAAATCGCTTACAAATATCACTGCAACCTCATGATGTCTATTAACCTCTTCAAGTCTTGTTCATTGAGGACCTAGTAACACTTGACTTGAAGTTAGCTGTCGTTCTCATGACTTCAATTGGTTTTTTCGAACGAAAAATATTGAAGCTTGGCTGATCTTCCAGAAGGGGTTGGATTAAACGCCAATGAAGTTTATGTGCAGTTCATCTTTTCTATTGAAAGGTTGAAAGTTTTCATTTTCATGATAGTTGGAGCCATTCAGAGTGAGAATCAGCATGGTTTTTTCAGTAGAGTGTGATGTGGAGTTTAAGTTCGAGTTGTAATCTGACGGGAGGGAATCTCTAGCCTAATGATTCTTTAAGAAACGTTCGCAGATTAACAGTTCATCTGGGTGTGAAAACCTAACTAAATGTGTAATTTCCAGTTTGTGTGAACACTGTACAATATGGATGTAAATGAGAAATCCTTAATTAGCTGCAAACATACAAACAAGACCGGAAATATTACTATATTCACTAGCTATATGCTAAATAAAAAATTATTAGGGACTCGTAGAATCCGTCACAAACAAACGTCACTTTAGTGCGGTTATATATGGAAGGTACATGCAAATTAACATGGATTTGAACCCCATAATAGATTGAGTAATCTGACACTGTCAGGACATCTAAGAAATGAGGGTGTCGTGCTAATTCAAAGATTATAATATTTCGATAGTATAAAACACTATTAAATTTTCCAACCGACATCAATCAGAACCGGTTGCATTCTTCAAAAACACTTTCCTAATTGGCGCACATGTGATAAGTTTGCATTTAAGGTTCTGTGTACGTTTTCATTTCGCAAGTAAATTCTTTCGAGTTAGAAATAAACAAAACATGAGACGTGAACGAATGCCTTTAATTGATTAGCAAGGGTTAATCAACAGTGTTCTGGCTCAGCCTACACATTCTGTCTGGTGAAATTTTGACAGTTGTTTACAGTTGTCTTGAAAACATTCATTGTGTTCTCTCTGAATTTCGTTTGTAATTACTTCGCGCAATGTCCAACGGACAGAATAAAATGCTAAATTTAAACATATCTAACTCAAGACAAGGTCACAAGTAGATAATTATACCGAAGGGTTTTGTACTCCTCTACTTATGTTCAAAAGCAAGCGGCCCAATATGATATTTTCTTACATATTATCATGTTTCACTGGGTGCTATGACTTCTATTGACCCCAAGGTAAACTACTCATTAACCGCTTTCTCGCAGCCTTCTTAACATTGCTAGTGTTATTGATTTATTCCCGACACGGTTGGTCGGTTCGTACACCTCGCAATCTAAACAAAGGAATGGTTTGTATACTACACGGTCCCTTATTTGTTGAATCACTGGACAACTTATGAGAAGTGTTATAATATGTGGCTTATAAAAGTATGTAGTTTGTTTTGCCATTAGTCTGAAATGGGAACAATCAACCTTAAATGCATGGACTCTCGATACCAGTATCGGCGGTAACCGTCCACTTTTGTATCCATTCTTGGTAGCCATTGTATCGTATTTTCATGAACAAATGAAAAGATTATTTGAGTATTTTGCGCTGTAATTACAAGCACTTAAGCTTCTGTTCAATTAGAGGTCGGCAGTTGCGATGAGAAAAATACACGAGATATTTGATACCCATCCAAAAGGCCAAATATCTGTGGAACGCAACTTGAATCATTATCGTCGAACGTGACCTCCACTTATGGGACGGCTCAGATATAAAACTGCTTATAGTTGATCAACTCGATTTGGCACTATTTCCAGTATCCCGGATTATGAAATATTGTACAAGTTGTTTCTACGAAAGTGGTGAACTGGCAAACGTTTTGGGAAAGAGAAACACTTTGTTAAAACCTACTAGCTTTTTTAATCAAAACAGATATACCAGTCACCTTGGATCTTAAAGCTTTGAGGTGAATTTCAACAAATTGTCCCACCAAACGTGAAAAAGGTGTTATTCCATCATGAAGGCAAACCTGAGTTTCCCAGTTTCTGCATGCTCTTGAAATTCTGTTTTATTCGAGCACCTTCCGGCACCAGTTGCCTGATTATTGCAGACTGGGGCACGTATCCCGGATATGTGAGTTGCGGCTTACATAATTGTGGTTCGGATAACACTATGTTCTCGTCTGCACATTTTTTCACACTATACAGAGTTAAGCTATACCTTCTTAAAAGAATAGGGGGATAGTGCACACTCAGACGTTCCGCCATATCATAGCAGGTTTTTTTGAGGTGGGTTAACTTCCTTTGTTTCGATTGATAAGATTCTAGGGGATTCGGGCCGAGTTTGTTGCTCATAATCAGGGTTACATGCGTGTGGGTAATACTATAAGACGGAAAAGGCATAAATCCACAGAACACCATTAATATCTTGTTGACTAAAAAATACAAAGATTACAATCCCAAACGAAGTTCACGTTACAGTTGGCAGTTCAATCTATTTTCTTTCAGCCATTCACACGTTACTTGTTTACAATCTTGCGGTGGGAGTGCTTATATGACAACGGGCCATCCATTCTCATTTCTGTTGGCTGGCTGAGTTTGAGAGTGCTCAATCCGCTGCAGCCAAATGGTATATACTCAAGCGCATGGCAAATGGAGTTAGGTTTAGAAAATTTAGCCCAAAAGTTACCCATACAGATAATGAAGTTGAAAGTGTGAGTACGATTATTAGACTTATGGGGAATGTGTTATAGAAAGCGTTCAAAGTTATTTTCCGCGGTAAATACTGAAAGACTGCAAAAATTGGGATTGGAATGTAGCGGCTTAACAAAAAAGCAGAATATCTTAGTGGAATATTACAATGATTACCTTTGGTGTAAGGCGTCAAATGTTCCACTACAACCTTCATAGTGTACACACAGGTTCATTACCAGTTTTGACGAAAAAAATGGATATTCATTAACTTTTCTTATTAATTTTTGGAAAAGATTATATTGTTTCCCCTCTTATTTTCTTACTCAAGTCTCTGCTTCCGCACAACTTGAACCGGACGATTTGAAAAAGACAGCAGGAGGTAAATAATCCATGTAATGTGCAAGTGGTCACAGCTCACATTCAATTACTAAGCTGGATGTCTCATACAAAGATTCCGAAAAACTCATCCTTGAATGTGCAGCAGATAGCACTCGGCATGTCGAATCTCCATCTCCGTCGATCACAGAGCTAAATTTGTCATTCTGGATTTAATTCTTGTAGACATGCACAAGTGTGTGCATGTACGTATACATGTAATTACTATTTAAAGGTCTGATTAGGTGATACCTCAGCTTGAGAAGAATTGGTGAAGCACATTTGAGTGAAGGAGCCTGAGATGATGTCGATACGAGCAGACAGTTGATTGACTGCTAAGTGCTGTCACGCAGGACAGCTCGCCACAGTAAGCGCTCTGAATGGTCACCATAGTCTGTACTAGGAGGGCGACACCTGGTCACTTTACCTACCTGTATCTTTAAGTGATCTGAACACAAATTCACACTCATTCACATTTTTCTGGACCTTAATTTACAATGGTGATAAACCTTTTAGATCCTTCACGACTTAACGCAATATGACGGATGAAGATTGCGTTAAGAAATGCTTGTCTGACACTGAAATCAAACAACGGTGTGTCAACTCTCCACCGAGACATCCTGCTATTGAAATTGCGGCGCCTTCCGTGGAAGACGTGGAACCTTGGGACATGTGAGTTTTATGTTGACAACGATATCCATATTTGAAGAGAGGGTTTTACCTTCCTGTTTATTCAAATTTCAGTTGGTCATATTATCTGTTAAGTGTTTTTCGTTGAGCAACAACTTACCGCACATTCCTTTATTGGGACAGATTACTGTGCTGTTTGGATGTTATCCCTACAGATAAAAGTCGATTACTACAGCGTAACAAGTGTAAGAGACACCGGTCACAACTAATCACTCAAGCGTTTGATTCTTCCATATAAATCAACAAATGATTCTAATTATTGCATTAATCTATGCTCTAATAACTAATGTTCAACGCAGACAGACAAGGAGCAGGACACCGGTGTTTTGCGCACCTGCAGTAAACCGCGCTGCTCCTCACTACTTACCTAAAGAGGGAGGGAACGAAATTCGAATAGTTATGCTCATTGGTGTCTATGACCGATTCGAAAAACGTGTCTATCCGGAAACTCGCGTGAATTTTTTTAGTTGGCCCAGATTATTCCTCATGGGCATCATATAAAAGTGTACTTTTGTTAATTGTTCAAGTCAAAATTTAAAAGTTGAGGTTATCTTGGTCTCAAAAAGAACGTTATATTAAGCCTATTAATTTCCGTTGTGAAACTCCACTCTTCAAGCGTTCAGTAGAGCCCCTATTCTTTTGGATGTGATTACGTTTGTGAATGTTTTGTAAAAACATCAAAGGAGAGTATACATCGAATGTTTCAATTTATGTGTCAGAGAAGAGGCAGGCATGCGTTGTTGATATCTACAGTCAACACCATTTTCAGCTGACTGTCCTTTGGCAGTAAAAATTGTACAGTTTACAAATCGATATGGATCACAAAAGGTAACTATATTCATTTCATTTTTTTCAGATTCAGATTCTTAAGGTGTTACACACGACCTATGTAGTTATTAGTAGATGTATCACGCACTCATATCACTGGTGATCCTCATTAAAAAAGCGAGGTTAACAATATTTCCTCAATTTGTACGGTTGTTAATTTTTCTCATGTTAAGCATATGAAAAGCGTCGAATTGAAGATCGTACTAAGTGTAGACGGGGCAGTTCCAAATGAGGCGCTCATTACATTTCATATATCGTATGTGGTGTTAGACTGTCATACTTTACAATTTGGTTTGAGAGTATCGATTAATTATTACTACCATAGGGTTGAGACAGGTGTGTGCTACATACTTGCAGTCAAGTTCAATTCGTATACCCGTAGGCTCACAGGTTTGTGCCAAAGTTTTACAGCTCATATGTTTACATGCTTCAAAGTTTTCAACACAAGCAATTAACTAGCTCAGGTTAACTTAACCCACAACACGACAACCAAAACCGACCCATTCGTTGGAACTGAATGAGATAAATTTAACGATCAAGCAGTACACTCTCGGACATCAATAGGGAACGGCGTCTTTTTATTGAAGTGTCTAACTAGAGAAGAGCTCTCTAAATAAAATGAAGTCATATCGGTCGGAATCAGACGTCGTTACTTCATATGAATAAACATGTTTTCCCAATTAGTACTCAGGTCTCATCAAGACCTTTCTTTTTACCATATAGTTACATTGAGACCGAGAAAGAAAGTATGTTTGTTGATGACTAATTTATAAATTTGTGGGGACTACGCTATCGCACGTCCGACTTAACATAGGTAACAGCTAAGGGATTTTCTGACTTCAAGATGAGAGGTTACTCGACAATGCCTCTCCAGTACTTGCCACGATGCAAGTGAATGAGTGTATGTGGATTTTGATGCTGCTTGGTGGGGAATTTTTCGACAAGCATACTGGATCTTTCGCTTAAGGTGACAACAATCGGACCTTCATGTTTTTTCTCAGCCCACTTTCAGATCACGAAAAACGGTCTGATAGGATGGAACGTTATTCACTAAGTCACGGATTAGAGATACCGAAATATCTTATATTTTCCAATGGGTTATATTGTAACTGTCAGTTACGTGAACCAAACTGCGAGTGTTTGTGCTACAGAATGAAACTCCTCATTTCATATTTGGTAACTCTAATGTCTGATTGACACTGGTCGTACCCTCTAGGTCTCACCAGGTGAGTCTCTATTTAATAACACTCAGGATGAAAGGTCAGCTGGTTCATTAATTGGGTGTAAACAAGACTGATATGCTAAAACGGTGAATAAGGATCACGGACGATAGCTCTTGTTTTTTCAGAGTGATGCACCCGAAGTTGAGTTTTGTCCAGCAAGACTGTTGTACTGTATCCCCGTAGAAGACTGGATAAATATCTGTTTAAAACACGCCAGTCTAAAGTTTGTTTCTCAACCACTGTACGGAATGCAAAAGAAATTAGTTATTTTTTCACGGTCTTGCTTTCTGGACGTTATCTTTAGTGCACCTATACAACAAAACTTGATCATGGAGTAGGTTTTCTCGGTTCTTAGCAGTAGGCTAGAGACGGTTGTGATTTTTTGTCCTGGTCTTTCGGAGAATATCAAGTTTTTCATTGAAGAATCTTGTATTCCTCCGGCTGTTACTAATGTGCTCTTAGAAACTTACAGGTTTCCCAGTAACACGAGTCAGACAACGTTTTAAATCAGAAGATGAATCAATTCAAAGTTGTGTACAAATATAGAAGGAGATTTCATATAAGGCGGTCACACACTGAAGTCCCGGTTGAACAAACCTCATGAAAATATCCTAGACTTGTAATTAAGAGAACAGGCTAAAAATGGGCAACATTCGACGAATTCTTATTTTTAAAACCGTCGGCTGTTAGCTTGAAATTTTAACATGAACTCTGAAAAGTACTTACCTTAATGAAATATTCCGTTTGACAATAAAACCAGAACAACTTGTACGATGGATTTCTAGTCTGACAAAAAAAAGGGTCATGAGGAACTGTCACTTCCTGCATAGAATGTGATTAGTCTACAGAAAAACATTTCATCGCTTGGGGCATACGGTCGACTCTCAGTCTATTACAAAAAAATTGGTGAAAATAGGAGTTGCGTGTCTGTTTGAAACTACCTCAGCAACATTTAAGCGAGTAGAAATTACGTTACAGACTTCCTGAGGAAGATTGGTTAATTCAGCAGACGGGTCCAAAACGTTTTTCTGATAAATTAACTTTTGGTCGAAAATCAAGCTACAATTCAAAACGTCAGAGGAAGGTGTATTCAGCCTCCAGGCTACTGTGCCATAAAAAAGTGTATTTAAGAAAATCTCTACAAAATTCCACAAGGAATTTAGAAGAGACCGGATTTGAAAGACCATATCAGTCATACTACTTATCAGTAGTATAACATACAGGCCAGTCTCCCTCCCCGAAACTCTTTACGTATGCGTAACTGGTAGGCGTTTCTGATTTTTTAACAGAGAAACAGGTCATTTTTCACAGAGAAACCAGAAGACTGACATTCTTCATGGCAAGCTACGAGTAATTACAATTGGTTCTTCTTACTAACGATCTAACTAACATTGAGAAATGCTGCTGCATACCTCTTATAGAACCAAAACAAAACAGAGTTCCGATTACATCTTGCTTTGGTTGAAAATGAATGTCCAACATTAATGAGCTATAAAACTATTGAAAATACGCTCAGTTTGTCTGAATGAATAACTCGCCATCTCCTTGCATTCATACTGTTGATGGATAAACTAAAGAAGACTCAGTTTTCAGACCGATACCAGTGTTCCGACTGTCTGCTCTGTAATGGTCTTTACTGCTGGTCGCATCAATAAAACCACTTGGTAACTCGGTGATTTTGGCGTCGCTTTACTGATGGATGGATCTAGCCTTATTGATTGATCCCATAACTTGCGTCCTGAATTAACCTCTCAGTTTTGGATGCCACTAAAACTTTCTTACTCTCCAATTCACTAGCCAGTATGCATTGTTCAACCGATTTCTTTCGTTTTGTTTCAACCCGCCAATATCGCTGTCGTGAGTACTCCTCACTTGTGACATTCGCTAGAATGGCCTGTCGGTCTGCCCAACTAGTAACTTATCAGCAATATAAGCTGACACTATAGAGGTGGAGTTGCACTTGTCCAGAGACTGAGTTCCGAATGTCACCCGAGTAACGCGACAACTCACGAGTACGATACAGAGTGCGAACCGAGGATCGACAGGGATTACTCAACAAATCGAGCTTGCGGGTCATTCTTTCGTCTTCTAAGGTGGTATCCGAACAATAGTCTATAAATATATACGTCTCTACGAAGTACGTTTGGTTCAATAACCGAACAAGTACAAAACCCAAAAGAACACCCTTCGGAATAAAAGAAGTTTCATCAGATTGTACAGCCTCTTTGCTTGCCTTGGGTGCAAGTGGTAACATGTGATCGTACATCAGCCGTCCATCACAATCACACATTACACATATATCCTTGAGTGTACGTGGCATGGCCATGTGATTGGCACTCGAACAAAAACAACCGCCACCTGTCGAGTACAACTCTATTCCGATGTTCGCCTAACGACTGGACAGCAAAGTGTATAAGGTTTATGAGGTGCACAGGAAATCAAGTACAGGCTGACTACTTGAGCTGATAGCCGTCAAGTTATAAAACAGAAAACAAGCAGGTTGCAAGCAGTCATGGTAAAAAAGATTCCCCACGATTGTTTACTGCGTACAGTACAGATGAACAGCGACGAATTTGGGATTGGTCTTCTGAATGGACTCATCACACCGTGTCATACCAAACGTACATACATACTAGACGGAATTCAACTGATCCATTGTCTATGACACCCTGGGTGAAAGATGACGAATGACATTCAAAGGAACAGATTTCAAACGGACAAAAAAAAACAAAATTCCGACATTTGACATTATTATGGCAAAAACGTGAGGTTATTGAGCGGAAATTAAAAAGATATATCTTGATGAAAGAGTAGTTGGCCAACGAAGCTGATGAAACATTCAGTGAAATATTTCAAACCGGCCTTGAGGTATGGATAGTGTCGGTAGCATCGAATTGCTGGAAATATCAGAAATCAGAATGGTGAGCACTGAAGGAGATCAACCCAGATAAAAAAGCATCATCCTGCAACAAGATGCAAACGGGTAGAACTGAACATAAATAAACGCAAAATCTGAACAGAAGCCTTACTATTTCGACTGTTCGAAGTCTTTTTGCAAAAGGGAGCTTATCGTGTTTGGTACATGTGTGCAAAATTAACGTCTTGTATTGTTCAACCAGTTCTAGCTACATCACTATAACGGTGAGCATTATGAAATTGCACATCGTAGACTCATAGGTTTCTACGAGTGTTTATTGCAGGGTAAAATAACCTCCACATTTGTTTCTTTGTCGGCCAATGGGTAAATACGACCTTAAGCTCAAGTGAGATGAGAAAAACTTAAAGGAAGTTGAACAAAAAAGTTATGTGGATATTTAGTTACCTAAAAATTTACCACGTTCGAACACTGACACTCATTGATGCAACAAGCCTACAGATATGTCCACCTAGTGAATTGCCGGAGGAAGGAGGCCAGAAAGTTTTCAACCACTTACTGATCAGATAAGATAATAAAACTCTTCATCGAGTTGATCGTCTTCGCAGGGTGTTGGACAGTGCATATCGATATTGTCGGTTAAGTCTTTGTGGGCGTAGCCAGTGCAATAGTACAACCAGAGGTAGCTGCATCTGTTCCGTTGAAACTAGTGGCCTAAATCATATTATTTTACGGATCAACGATCTGAAAATCCTCCACATGAAGGAGTTAGCCAGTTTGATAAGGGCAGAACCATTCGTACTACTTTGTTCGCTTCATAATATAATATGTGGAAGACGTGTTAGTGAAATATATATTTGAGAATATGAGATGAATACTGAATCAGTTGGTCATGAAAATTATGGTATTGAACAGGTCGGATAATGCTATCAAACCACATTTCGGTTATGTCAGAAATGACGAAAGATTGGTCTACTTTAGTTCGATATCAAAATCATTCAACGGCCGCACCGGGCTTAACAGAGTTTTGGTCTGCCTTATGTTTTTCATCTGCGCCAAGTGACGATAGTCTATCTGGGTATACATTATGTGATTAATTATCGATTACAAGCACAAATAACGGGACACTGTTGGTCTTTAATTTATAAAACTGAAACCAGATAATATGTTCCCTCCGTGGCTGCAAACTTAACTGTCACGAAAGATAAGACAAGTGTGGAATAATGGACTCATATGCCTACACATATCATAAGAAACTTTGGCGGGAAAAACGCGCAACTTTCAGCAACATTTCCGTTTGTGGACACAATCAGCAATATTTTTAAATGCTTTAAACAGCAATAAATCTATAGACGGGTCTTTGTTTACCATGGGCGTGTAAGTGGTAATCGATTTTTCGTGAATATGAATAACCGGCGTTTTGTCGTCTTCGGTGCTGAAAACATTTCCACCAAACCACAAATCCCCATTTTCGTGGGTTAGAATTAGCATTATGTTAAGCGGCTTGGGTCAGGAAAGTAATTTTTTGAATAGGTCTTCATGTCATGACCAAGATCACTGTATCTAGTTTACATACATGCCGTTGGTTGGAACTTTAACGCATTACATAAATGAACAAATCCATGGGTCCAATCTGGGTGATTTGTGCTGCTCAGATTGTGGAGATACGACTGGATCATTAAAACGCTCATCAGATTATCCAACATATTTAAGTCGTCCATACACATCGTACTTTTGATTGTTTTCAATCTGACTAACGTTGCTTCGAGTTCTATCCAAGTTCACCGGTCAATTTTAGCCAGCACTTTACCACAATATCTACAGTTCCAAAAACGCCCGATGTGATATTTCGTGAAAATCCATTATTATAGTTATTCATTAGGGTATAACTGGGGTTTAAAAGGGATGGCGAAGTTGACTTTGTTTGCGTTTGTGTACCAGAGTGATATCCGTTGAACCGGCTGGTTAGACACGAAGGCCTCATCCACACGATTGTTGGTTTACACCGGACACGAGGTGTGTAAGTGGAACCACAAATGGTCGAGCGCAACCCATTTGTGGCGATGGTTAAGTGGAAGTGTTCCTTGACTTCGGTCACTGCAATCGGCTAATCCGAACTGGATGCCATTCATCGATATCCATGGGTCTCACTAGAGATGTTATCCAGATAGCGCGCAATTTTTGGGGTTACTGGAAAACATAATTCATTGGAAATTTGATTCAGCTAGTAAAACCGAGTTACTTGCTTATTCAATTTTTGGTTAAAATTGTTAACAGTTTCACCTTTCTATGTCAAGTCAGTGACACTTTGCATAAACAAATAACCGTAATTGATAGTTACCATTTCTAGACGGTTTGTTCTCTGTTCAGAATGAAGACTGGCATCATAATTTTATCAGATACCATCCATTTTAAGTTACGTTTTATATTGTTGAACTAAGATAGCAATACCTTATTGCTGTTTAGCTGCTATCTTTGACAATTGCACTTCCCAAAGTATTCTGATAAGCTTCGATACTTATTGCATGTAGCTTCCCAATTTCCTCCGTTTCTCCGCTGTGCCCCAACTATTTTTAAAAGCCTATGTGTATTTTCTCAAAAATTGTCCAGGCCGTTGAATTTGTAGTCTGTGAGATCTTTTCTGTTCAAGTTATTCCTAACACAACCATCAGTTACCACACTACAACCATACTTCGAACTGACCACATCCTGTTGGTTTTTAACTTCTGATACTTACAATATTTCTCATATATTTAAATCCAAAAGCTTGCTCGATTCCCTCAGAAGGCGAGTGGACAGAATTGCTCCGGTCGAAATCTAGTGTTGTCCTGAACTGAATACCATTCGCAAGCGTTCGCGACTTTCGCATTCTGCTAAACTGCTCAGCTAGTGAAATCCAAATGAAACCACAAGACCTGAGGTTCGCTCTTACCTAACCTCCTCAGTAGTGCATATGCTCGTTCGAATTTGGGTTTTCAGGTTCACATGTTAAGGACCGTGTGTTGAACATATTAACTACAATGCCGGTAACCGCAAACAAACAAATAACCAAGGCCAACATTTCATGCACAATCCAATGAGTATACTATTTAGCTTTCTTAGCCAATCCGACAGATTAGTAAACATAATCACCTCGTTGATTTCAGTGGATAATTTCGTGACTAGGTTGCATTTGCCGTCTTCACTAAACCAATTAAACATTGCGTGATTCGCTGATTTAGGTGACATCAAACTAGTGATCCCTGTCATAACCTCAGACTAGAATTTGGGACAAGTTTCTTGTCATTCACTATCAATGAAGATGGAGTGTATCAGGATCAATTGGAATACAAAGAGAGATCATCGTATTAATTAAGTCCACTACTTAACACATAAAACACAAAAACTTTGCAAGTAGGATATTCAATCAGACAAAGTGGAACATATTCGAGGCGCGTTTCGTCAAACTAGTAAACCTCGAAGAACACCGCGCGAAAACACTTCTTCAAAAATGAAATATTAGCTAGCGATGAGTTCAGATGAACGACTACTTTTATTCACCTGTCACTTAGGCACAAAGTGAGTAACCGGCTTACTGGATGTCGAAATTGGAATTCAATTCAGTATCTATTCATTAACACAGATTGCTTTATAGTGCAGCGCCCGCCTGATGTTCATTTCATACAGCAAACACAGCTTGTCGAGTTTATGTGCTTTTCTACAAAGTGGTGTCCATTTTCGGAAACAGTTTGCCCATCAAAATGGGTCTGTTTCTAGCGGATTTGCTCATACTGGTTCAGACCCGAATGTAGTTAACCAATGAACACATCCTATTGTGTTTTTATGTTGTTTCACTGTGCTTAGATTGATACAACACGTTCATTGCGGTTTAAAATCAACCACGCGTGGGTTTTTACAGTAGCGTAACGCTGCATTCTGCTAACGTACGGTATTTTGGAGGTTCTGTGGCCAGATTGTGTCTAACTAATTGATCGTTGTAGCCTGACGACAAGAAGGAGGGATAAAGCTTACATAACATAGTTGACTCCAATAAAGGCCTCGCGTTTGAATTTGCAAGTTGTGTGCAGTTAGTTCACACGTCCTCAACAGAATAACAGAAAGCCTGAAGTATTGCTGACCTTTTCACAGCGCTGAACACAATGAATCACCCTATTACATACCATACTGTGTAGAAGCTGTAATAATGGAGTTTTGGGAGAAGAAATTTCAGCTGAACAAAGCACCCGCTTGTGGATAGACATTGAGCAAACTGATCAATGTAAATCAGGTGATAAGAACACGTGGCTACTACGAAGTTCTCCTTATCATCTGAAGTATCCAGAAGATTTACTAGACTCACTTTACTGAGCTGATGGAGTGTAAATTTATTCAACGACATTGTCTTCCAGTTGGTCGAACGATGTCCCAGTACGCAATCACACTCTCGGCAAATACTGCTCCTGTTGGCTGGTTATACTCAAAACACGACATCCGAGCAAATACGAAACTCTTTGTGCTGACAGACATGCATTTACTGGGGACACAAATGTTACCCGCACGCAGCTACCAACCACCTCACCCACGTCCTTTAGACAGTGACCGGTAACGCCAACTGCCGATGTGTTTTTTGATGTGGGAATTTGCTGTTGAAAAAGCCGTTATATGCATTTGAAGACGCCATATGATAATCAAATAGCTTCAGGAAGACAGCCGTACATCCCACAAACAAGTTGCTGATTATTCATTATATCCGTGGTTTGATCTACCGCGAACACAGAATCAGAAAGACTCCAGCCAACTGCGTTTATTTTACAAGCCAAATTACCATGTTATAACCCTACCAGCAATGGGGAATCAGAGCACTAGTATTGAGAGCGTACAATGGATTTCCTGCCCCTAAGAAGGCGACCAAAACGAACATGTCATGTTAACCATATNTATGACTAGTAAGCAAGCGATACGACAAAAAGAACATCGACTATCTGCAACGGCAGGAACGTGTCCGCAACACTGTTTATCGGACTAATCGCCATAGCAGGAAGGTTTGTGGGAATGAACACGGTCCAGCTTGCCGCAACATAACACAACACATAACACGACGCTCGCTTGGTTTGCTCACATTTATACTGATTCTAATTGATAAGTCTTTGTCAAGGGCAAATGGTCACGCGAAGCGTTACATTAAATTAAGATGTATCAAGCCAGGATATTGCATTATGAAGCCATATAGATGACTTCAACAGCAATATTTTGCATTGTGTTGAGAACAAAACAAGAACTAGCCAACTACGAATATCGTGGAACACCTACGCTGATAGTTTAATTTCACTTCATGCAAAACCTTAATAGCAAACGGTTTGTAAGTCATCGATATGCAGCGAATCTAAGGGAACCAATAGTTAGAAGCTAAACTTGATGTACAGCTGAAAAAATCTTCATTTAAAAACTGAGAGAGGTGAGAAAGAACTTTGTTCGATAATTTAAGGTTAACTCCTAGAAGTTTTGATAAACTCTAACAAGGTGATGAAAACTGCGTACCGTTAAGCCTCACGAGGATGTCATAGCAATAAAACATCAAAATAAAAACAAATGACACTGATCAAAATCCGCTCAACTATCTCACCCTTTCGTGTTAACCGGTAATTAGTATGGGAGTTTGGTTGGAAGAAATGTAACACAATCCACAAACGGTCGCATTTCAATAGAATGTTAGCCAGCCTGTTTTCAGCCGTCTTCGCTCTTTTTGTATCCTCATAGTAGTGCATGTCCTATTCAAGCCCGGGATTTGAGCCACGATTACTCTTTCATCAGGTATGCACGTCGAACGGTTGTCGACATTCACTTTTTGACTAACCTGTCACAGTGACTGAAGCCAAATGATGCTTGCACAAAACCGTCATCGCAAGCGGTTTGTGATGCACCACTTCCGTACAAATCCGAAGAAATATGACAGAGTGGGCAAGCAAGTGTAGTAGTTCAGCCGACCTAGTATGGATAATCAGATAGTAGGCTATTATGAACTGCTTGTTTGGGTAGAATGGTATCGCAGATTTTAGCTACCGAAATTTCGTTTCTTTGTTTTGGCCTGCCGAACGCAAGCCGCTCCGGAATCCGTTTGTCAGTTACTCACTGCGCCATTTCTTATCACGCCAATAACCTCACACTTGCCAAGGCTAAATTATCACAAAAACCTCTGTCCACATGCTTGTGAAGTTCCTTTGGGTGTCGACAGTCTTCATATCGCTGGGATGAAGCAATTTTTGGTCAAGTCAGATGAAACGACTGAACGAACTTATCCTGCGTACCAAAGTTCGGTTATTTAGTGGAACACAGATGGCTTCAACAGGAAACAATATGTGCCCCAGGAAGGGCATTGAATGAACTGGTGAAACATTATAGAGATTAATGAATGTTCGATCTACTTTTGATTCATTAACACATCGTCTCGTCGGGTACCTCAGAAGAAAATACAATCTAACGAGACCGATGATTTTGTCGATTCGTTTTCCGATCAACCTAAACTTCAGTAACGCGAAACCGGTCTATATTTCATTTGCAATAGTTTACTGGTTTGTTAGTAATTGATTAGCAAATCACGTGATTCGTATGAAAATCGGAATGGCAAAATTGGTAATTTAGGAGAAACCCAATTGTCAAACATCTTTCACACTATCTTTTCACACAATCTAAATGTTGAGCATTGTCGTCGAAATCGAGCTTGAACTGCCTGAGAAATCTTAACTGGACAGTCAAGTCGCTGTACAATTTGGTAAGTTCTATACTACACAGAGAGTCGGGTGGATTACCGATTCAAAATATGAAATTCCTAGACTCATAGCATGGCTTCGTAGCGCAGTTGGCAGAGCTCTTGTTCTGATATGTCATGATGTTTCTATCGATGTCCTGATAGTTCTGATGGTTCTAACAGGACCTGTTCTGAATAATCAGATCCGCCACACGACTTATCAGTAATGAGAAATATTTTCGTCAACCAGGGAATGTTATACTTTGAAATCTGTACTACCCACCTTACTAACCGGAAGGCAATGCGAAAACTATCGTATAGACCACTGAAACCGCCTCGGATTACTGATACACAGTCGATGAGTTGGCCGATAGAAATCTATCCTGGCTTTTGAATTCGGATGGGTTAATCATTATCCCTTTCTGAGATGAAGCCATTAACGAAAGTGTATTGACACCCACATATAATATCTCGGTTCTCCATACCGTGAAGCTACTGCTGCAGTGATCAATACGGCTGCCACAGGGAAAGTTTGCGTAAGTTCAGGCTCCAGTGGCGGCAAGAATATACTCTGCTAAAGGGCTCTAACGACACCAAAACTCAAGTCTACTGATTCCTTTTGAAAGAAACATTGAAAAGTTGGGCAAAAATCGAGCAAACGACGTTCAGTTCTAACAACCGATTTGATGGAATGCGGTCTTCGGTTTTGGATGCCACGAAAGTTACTACATTTATGTGAAGTTCCTATTTAGCTGGATTATGCAATACGATTACAACACTCTTGAGGAAATCCACGGGGGTGGCTGTAACGTAGTCTATTACAACTTGTTCCTAACATATTATTGTTGAACTGTCAGTTTCTATTGGGTATGCCTAACTGGAGAAACGGGGTTAATTAATTTGAAAATCTCGAACGAAAATCGCCTAATTGGTGTCTACACGGGCACTCAAACAAGCAGCCATACTGAACAACTGGTAGCATCTCACAAGTGTGAAAACTCAACTGGATTTTGACAGTAAGATGTGTTACACTTCACCGTGAACTCATCGTAAACCCAATAATGCTTCTCTTCAAATCATTTTTAGCTTTTTCTAACGGAATGATAAGTAGTTATCATAGTTGCAAATCTACAGTCGTAGTGAGTAAAACGCTGTAGGACATTGTGCGTAAAAGTGTCACGTGTGATCTATTGTGGTAAAAAGTGGTATGTAATTTTTTCAAGGCTTACTGGCCAACTAGGAGCCCATCTTCTGGGTAATATTGTGGTGAACAGTGAATTGCCTGCAATTTGTAAATTTGTCTAGGGTTTCAAGTGCATCATTATTACACGTGAAAGTGCTGTTGACAAGTCTCAATATAAGTGTTGTGTACTTCCTAAAGACTGTACATAAAATGCGAAGAGAGCAATGAAGCCACTCTAGGCGAACGAATCGCTCAAAGCATCTTATCCGACAATACGTGATATCAAATTCGTATCAGCAGCTTTAACTACTTATTTTTCTTGGGTAGTCTCTAAACCTGCGTAAGTTTGAATTGGTGGTTTTGATGCCTGATGCGTAACATACAGCAAGCACCCTCCCAATAGAAAAGAGGTCGTCGAGTACTGTATAGTTTTCCGCCGTTCAACCTACTTCCAATGGTGTCCAATAGTTCGGCAATTCAAATTATTCCGGGTGAGTAGTTAGGAGCAACGTCAAGTTTATCTTGAGTGTTCTGGTCGCGCGTTCGGTTAACGCATTTGTCGCCTCAGGAGCAAAATCAACGACAGTAATTTTTCAAGACAATATTTGATTCCAAGCGTACATTATATCCACCAAGTGCATCCCTCTGGATGTAAATATTAACCATTTGCTGTACGAGCAAGGTGGTCAGAATTTCGTCGCGATTAGGAGGTGTTATGCTGCTAGAGAAGTAAAAGGTGGTATGGTGAACACCCAGTTTCTGGTTAGTTTTCATTGGATAAATTACACAACATGCTGTTTCGTCATGGTTCTCGTGTAAGTGAAATAGAAAGTGATTTTTCATGTGTTACGTCAAACGGTTCTGAAGTGGAAGGTCATTAAGCGACCAAATTGACACCTGTGTTTGTCAAGTAAGTTAAGAGGGTCATGGACACTGTTAGGCCTGTCAGCTAAGCAAACGGTAACTCGTATTAAGTCTTGCGGCTCTGAGTAAACGAATTTTGCCAGAACTGTCCTGGAAATAGACTACACCTTGCCTTAAGTCAGCCACTTGGGGTGGTGGTTACACATATTCTGACAAGCGTACCTGACTGTGCGACTGACGTACTCTGCCCCGCAGGGACACGTATGAGAGTGAACACGGAATGAGGTGGCACATTTTGTCAACGTATCTTTAAGTTGTACGTGGACTACCGGGTTTCCTCTGAACAGGAATTCTGGTTATGCCGCACTGTAAGACTTTTCAATTGCTTTGCTTATTCAACGTGTCACCCCTTTACTCGGCATTTCGCCCCTATAGTGTAACCCTATATAGACCAAAGCATTTTCCCAACATCGAAGTTCAACTTTATGGCCGCCTTTGACTCTAAAAGCGCTGTATTTTAGGCGTATTATCAATTGCTTTTGTCATCTATTATTAGTAATAAACAGCTGTCCAACTAGCGAATAATTTGCAACTAAGTCTGAGATTAACTTCTGCTCCGGTCTATACCATCTAGTGACTTGGTTTCAAACACATCGGACTAGCCGTATTTATCAGCGCATAGGTCCGTTGGGTCCTGTTTCGCAGATCTTCTGGATAGATGTGCTTACGTGACCATCTCCGATGCATGCAGCAACCCATTTCGCTTATCACACTCTATTCAGTGTGTCAACCCTTGTGGCACATTAAATGCGGTATTTGTGCACTCGGATGTGCATTCGTGGTCATAAAAAATCAATACAACCTAGAACGGGATGAAACAGCGTGAACTCGAGGTAACAGCTGTCAAACACGCAAAATTTGTTCGCAATGACATTAATTTGAAAACTGCAAATTGGGTTTTTTGGTTTTTCTCAACTGGACTGTGTTACGCAAATAACCTATTAAACTTGAAAAATACCAGGATGTATATATTTTACTCTTTATATGTCACAACAACGGAATCAGTTAGTATGTTGTACCCTCACAAGAGCAATGACTAACGACCGCACTGCATTTAAACTAAGCATGAAGACGTGAAGTTAAGTTTAACCAAGCTGATAGTTGAATGAAATTTTATCTTCATAACCACTGTGAACATCGTAGGTCTTTGCGGCGTCTGTTAGCGGTCAACGTATATAAACTGTTGTGGCTATCCGCTTAACAGCAAATGTTTCCGGTTAGAAACCCAAACTTGTCATCTGCCCTACGAATTTTAAGTGGCACGCGGTGCATGGTACTGTTTTGTAAAGAGTTCAATATAAAATCGGCAAGAAATCATGTACCCACTTTGGTTGCGTTTGATTAAACCAGTTTAGTTGGTATACATTCAACACAGTGTTTATGATTCAGAACACGAAGTTGAGCTCTAATTCACACAATATGCTTTTTGTGTAGGCGTGTCTTCCTTATGAAAAACATGTATTATTCTGATAATGGTTTTCGAATTCGAAATATATTATGTAAACTAAAACGCCACATCCAGAAGAGTTTGACAGCAGAAGCGCCATAGAAGTAGTCTTGGAACTGAGAAAAATGCAAATACGATGAAACCAAAACATAAACTATTGTCATAATTTATCTGATCACAAATCAAAATGGTTTATGTACGCTCCGTCGCACTCCGGACAACACTGGTCACTAGGGAATTATTGTCCCAATTGGATAATAAAGCGTACCAATTTTGTAAAGAGTCTATCTAATGCGACAGGAAACGGGATGGATTATACGGGGAACAGGAAGTGGTTAAACCTAGGACCGAAATGCAGGAACCACACAGATTGCGATGTTATTCGTCAGTGGCGTTGGTAAAAATGTTCCTGGAAGGAAACGCCATAATTGGAGGTTTCGTATCTCCTACAAATATTCAAATCCTTAAGAACACAACTTCAGAACAATATTTCGGTCTCAGTTTATGTTATGCCGCCCAGTTTGATGACACACAATGTACGCCAGCGTGAACAAGCAAAGTGAACCAGTAAACACAGTTAATTTGTCATACTTCGCAGTCATTGTCTACATGGTGTTTTTGTAGGCAGCTCACTGTATACATGCAATAAAGCTCGATGATTGCCAGTGTAACTCTGGCTGGAAAGAGCAAATGACATTCATTACACCACGGTTGTGTTGCACACTTAATATGACGTGTAACAGACATAGATGACCCTCGGTTTCCATGTCAAACGTTGAGATCAAACGTATCATCTACACCAGAACGTGCTTTGCTATCCGCAGCTAGTGCATAGTCCTGCCATTGTAGGATAATCAGCGTTTGCGTCAACATAAAAGTATAACGGTAAGCTTAGGTTATTGGAGTGAACATGGTAGTCTCTGAAAAAGGCAAACTCGAGGACACCACTAACAGTTGCACATCAAGCAACGGTTTACGTAGGATGGGCGACGGAATATTGAATACTGTATTAAAACAAACGCCTGACGAAATACATTGTGAAATACATTCTAAAACTCTGTTTTTTTTAACAAAGCGTTCTTGCTTAAAATTTTCGATAATCCTGTTTGAATTATTCACACCAAATTAATGAAAAACTGAAGTCCACTACAACTTGCCTTCATTTTATCCGTGTGTTGGTTTCACGCAGTGTCTTGGGCTGGAATTCCAAAAAAGCCAGGGTATGCCCATTTTCTTGTCAAAGCCAGGTCGGTAAAAGACGTTCCTAACTACTGTACAGTCAGACATCGATTACAAACCTCTACTTTAGAATATAACATCCTGTAACCTATGTTAGTCTATTTATATAAACAGAACTCTGTTTTGCGCTTGGCATTCCACTCTTTGTGTTGAATCCAAAATTGTACATCTCGATAAATTTGGTTATTGGTCGTTTGTACTGTGGTTTACTATAGCAGTGTCTACACTGTTCACCAAATTTGAATCCATTTTTCAAATCACTGTCTTCTATGTTCAGCTGAACTTGCCTTAATTTTTCTTACAGTAATTTCTACTTCTCTCTACACATTATTCGCCATAACTGGAAGAATAAATTTCTGTTACACAAACCCACCGAACGATCGATACACCATCCTCTCATATGCATATAGACAAGGCGTTAGCATTTCCCTGTTTGTCTCACCGTCTGTATGGTGAGTAGACTGTCGGCAATTATTAATTCTGGGAGCATTTATTTCGATGATCTAGTGTGTTTGTTTTTTTGATATGGTAAGTGTTTTTCTTTATGTTCTTGTGTGTTAGTCACCCAGAAGTTTTGCTTAAAAATAAAACTCTTCTCACCATGTACCTCCATTGTACCATTTAGCTTTGAAGTAGCTTCGATTATTGTTTGGATATTTGAATCACTACACTTAAACACTGGATATCATAGTTTACTACTCAAAATTAGGGGCTTCGAATAGACCTTGAAATCATTCTTGAATTGAAACCCCAACGTTATTAAACAGAAGACCTCGAACTGGCTGCATCGAGTAGTTGTGACTCGTGAGACAAGAACCCACATTAATAGATGCACGTCAGTACGAATGAAAACACTGTATATCGTTGGCTGATGTTAGTGGAACACGGAAAGTCACAAACTGTAAGCTGGTTGGTGCAGTGCGGAACAAGGAGTTGGCGAAAAACGGAAGATGTAACATTGAAGCTGTTCGTTTATTCTTGATATGGTGTATTAACGTGATGTATCGGAGTTTGGAAAAGCGGTGAATCGAGTAAGCTTTCAACACACACGTCTCTCATGTGTGTTGTATTCGCATTGAATAGCTGCGGGACAGAATCTACTAACCCGGATTGTTTTTGGCGGAACTCGCTTTTCATTTCTGGAACAGAAACTTTGAGATTCGAGGTCAATAATAACAAATGTGTGCGCGTCAAAAGTGAAACTGTGAAGAAACTCATATGGGTTTCAACTTCTGAGCACCGCAACAGCCTAGTCGATCTCGTATTGGAATGATCCCCAAAAACGATCAGAAGATCTCTTGCGAACAGCTCAGTAAATGAAGTAGGCGTTATAGCTTAAATTTTTGACAGGCCAACCCTCGTTTTAATTTCTTTCCCTAATAAGGAATTGTGTTTGTCGCTGTTTCAAAATATTTTGGTGTTTTGTGTACGGACTCAACGCTTTCAACTTTGCTTACTTCAAGCACTCAGATGCAAACAAATAGTCGGCTGTGTGTAACCATATCTGATCACCCTCAACGCTGACTGCGATTCACAAGCTTCAAAGAGGTGAAAAACTAAAGTCCAAACCCAGCGACCGGGTTCGAGCTAGGTTTCAAAATTTACGATCGGACTTTCCGACTTCGTGAAAGCTGCACTCAACGGACGCTCGTTGGCTGACGAGCAACATTTGACGGTCGTTGAGCTAAGACCAAAATTGCCTGTCGCCCACTTCTGAGCTTGAGGGCTGCGGTCGTCAAAAGTGCTGTAAATGAATATCTCGGTCTAGTGGAGAAGGAGCTCGATAACCTATGAGAAGATAAAAAAGGTGTTTCCTCGAGTCTCATCAGAAGCTGTTCCTAATCGTTGGTCTAATGACCTATCTCTACTTATTGAGTAGGGAGTGGGCAGCAATTAGAGTATGAAACCCAAGGAACGTCAGGCCCATGAATATGTTATATATTTGTGTCGTTGCCTTCATATAAATGATCTTTAATGGACTAAAACTGCCTCGAAGGCAAAATGATTCTGAGGATGGTAATATAAGTCCAGGTGCTGACAGTTCAAGGGGGCTCATCACTAAACGCCGTCATTTCTAAGCATATCCTGACGGACATGTCCAAATGAGTGTGAGCTGTTAAGAGATTTCTGCAGAACCTCCCAATGAACATGTGCCCACAGTCAGTAATGTTGTAAAATATGCCACTCTACGATCAGCCCTTCGAAATGTTTGAAAAAGGATTCACACAATTCGTGTCGGATTGAAACACGATCATCTTGCCATAGTGTAGTCTTAAAATCATTACAGACGAACGATTTGTGTACAGCTGTTAACCAGCACTGATGATGTCACCTCGCCTGGTGATGAAACGTTTGCAACCTAAATGCCAAGCTCGGCGAACATATCAATACCAAGACTGACGATGATTTCCTGTCATTTTTAAAAAAGCATCAGATGTACACTGTTGAAATAATTTTCAGCAAAACCTGTTGGAACCGACTCTGCAGCTTCCGCCATATCGGCGTGACAACAGGAATTGCCTGCGGGTGATACACGGAAAAACATGCGCTGAAAAGAACAAATATGTGATGAGTCTATAAAAAACTCGAACAACTATGTAAACTAACAGGGTTGTTTCTTAACACATGTACACTTACATATTGAATGTTGGTCGTATATTTTTACGGCAAGAAACGTGGACCTTGATATAAAACACCAGACTTACTATGCTTAGAGAAATGTGGTTACATGAAGCTCTGTTTGATAGCAATACACAGCGATTTTGTTGGTTGATGTATTTTTCTAAGAAACACTACTGTAGAGCCGTGATCGTTCCAAGGCAGCAACAATTATAAAACAGGGTGTGCTGAAATAATCACAGTGTTACATGGTATTACTTGCATGCGAGTGATATACCAATGTGTGCGTATATTTTCACAGAATATTTAGAACTATGAGTCTACAGTGCTCTCTCATTTGTTAGTCGCGTTACTTTTCTCATAGAAGTAGACAATATATGAGAGTGACTTTGAAACGGCAAAAAGCACTCTTAAAGAACCTGTGCACTGCAATTTGAGACTAATGAAGATAACACACAGTAACCGTCTCCTATCGAGATGATCGAATAACGTGTGCATTACTCACAAGCAAACGTGGTTGGGCTTTCTGATGTGATAATTCGGTCTTACTTAATGTGAGGTCAATGGCGCAATGATCAAAACGGTTGTCTCAAGAATAAATGGTCATAATTCTAGTTCCGGTCCTGGCAGGAATATGTGCTCCTGACGTGCTGTAACTGGGGTGAAACTTGAGTCGGATGTTCCTTTTCGAAAGTGATTGGCTGCAAAGTCTGTCTGATTGCGACGGATGCGATCAATTGCGATCATCGTTCAACTTCAAATAACGAAGTAATTATTTTCCCAAAGTGAATACAATCACCAATTGATCGCAGTTTTCGCAATCAGATAAGCCTATCGGTTAGCCCACTTCGAAGGAAGGCACTAGGTTCGAGCTGCCCTCCAACTAGAGCGCCTCAACAGTGGATATTCTTGCTTGGATCGGAGTTTGCACTCTAACTCTCGTGCGTGTAAAACTAGCATGTTAACCACATTACCAGTAACCTCACAATAAGCATGACTGTGTGTTCGAATCAAAACGCCTAACCTCAGTATCCTGGCTACTGATTCAAACCACGCTTAGTTGGTTCAATGAAGACAGTAATTTCAGCCTGACTGAAGTCTCGATTACAGGGCTATCGGTGGGATACAACTGAGTGATTCTGTTCATTCTACTTTTGAACTGATCGGGCCAGCTGAACACTATTCATGCATGGTTGTGGTTGAGCTTCTGAATTTGATCACTTGATCAGGCCCGTTTTATAGTTGGTGACATTGTAGTCAACATGTTAGTTTTGCAAGCACGATGAGAAGAATATACACTGCTAGGGAGCTCTAGTTGGAAGGCAACTCGAGTCTAGTGCTTCCATTCGAAGTGGGCTAGCCGAAATTCTTATCTGAGTGCAAACGATGCGATGAACTATGAGTGGTTTTCATTTTTAACTAACCTAAATCCCCAAACGTCTACTACTAATTACTGTTCATATCACTGGTAAGTAGTCCGATGGGTTTGTCGAGTTAGCAATGACCCACTTACAAAAATTCTAGTCCTCAATTGAACTCAGACCAATTAATCAAACAAGATGCTCGGATATTATAAATAATTCGAAGGTCAAGCTGAAAAACAACGTGAAAAACTCAGAAATACTATATTTGCATTTTTCACTTTTTTTCGTCAAACTCCACAAGATTTGCTTATGACAATCCACCAGTCTGTCACTATTTGGTGATCACACTCAACTCCATGTAATTGGGCTCAACACTATAAATCAATCATGGGTAAATGATGGCATGCGTTTGAAGGCGATATATTGTTATTCACTGTTCGATGTATGTTCCGTTATGGCTAACAATCATTTTCATGTCACAATTTACACTCACCAGTTCCGAGCTTGTGGACATTTCTCAACTAAAATTAGGTCGTAGTTTGTATCTTCTGATCATATGGTTTTTCTGTACATGAGCATTTTAATCAAAACGATGACCACAAGATCTGATCCAAAAACGTGTATCTTCGTACTCTTTAATTAGGCTTTCTGTGGACTAATGACTAGTGCTGGAAATCATAACTGACTACGCCTGTAGGTGCGGATTTAAACCAACATGCGATCCGTCTGCTCCTTGACAAACCGAAATCTATCTGTTTCACATATCAGCAACAAACCTTCTCTTCACCTTGTACCCCTTCATTCTTAAGGTTAGGGTGAAAAAATTAATTAGTTAATGATTTCACAATCAGCATGAAAATCTCATCACATCAAATGGTTTTGACATTTAGCTGGCAAATACTGCTAAGCTTCACGGATTATATCCCCGCAATATGTCGGTTTTCCAATGATGTTGCAATTGACAGAAATAAGCAATATCAGTCAGTTAATTTCCAGAATATTCGTAAAAAACACGCTGAAAACACGGACACTGGTGGCTCTGTGACTGATCTTAGGCAGACAAGTAATGTTATGTGGACAACATTGTTCCGGTGTTCCCCTTGTGTACAAGCAGAAACTTTCAGGCGTATTTGCTAATCTTGGTACATATTGACCAATTAATCTCTCTACCATAACAAATGTCGCAATAACGTGAACATTCATCAACCGCAAGCAGAGCAAACGGAGTTGTCACGGTGTCCCGACGTTGAACACAGTGGATGTTCTATTGTGTTAAAATGATATTACTTATCCGGGTGGACTGTTAGAAAGATTACGACGTTTGGAGACATTTCGCTTATTTATAAAACTGACCAATAGCAAAGAGATACCTTTCGTAGCGTTTTTGTTCATGACAGTTCCCCTCTAAAGCTTTAACAATTTATATTCGGCTTTTCGTTTTTACGTTGAACATAACTATTTTCATTCAATTCTGACTTAAAACATATCTCCCCTCAACATATAATTGACCCAGTTAGGGTCGATGAACACAATTCCTAAATTAACTTGCACACTACCTCAAGAATAGCATTTATGTAAATGACAAGTTCACTTTGACCTTCTGTAGAATAAACGCCAAAGCGATATATTATATCTCATCACAGCAGTACCGGTTTGAACCTTTTTTTGGTTTTGACTTTTTACTACTGATGAGTAGTCGGGGTTTTGGTTGATTTCAAGTTGAACATCATTCACATTTGATCGATGCCTCCGCATCCAGATACGATTTCCGGCCAGGCTCTTTCGCAAAAAAGTTCCCAACTGAAGTTCCATCCAAGTTAGCGCTCTTCAGTAGTGTATGTCCTTACTAAGACCAGAATTAGAATTATGATCACACAATACTGAGGCAACCCTGCTGATCATTGCGCCGCTGACATCACATTAGACATGACCGAATCATCATATGTGAACGGTCAACCATTTCCGCATGTGAGCAGTGATCTGTTTGTCTGATCGTCTCGAGAGCGGATATTTTAAATTTGGTCTGGCCGAATCCACGAAATCAAATATCGTCTATCCTCAGTGAATTTATTGCTGACCACGAATCGGACACTACCCTAGTGTCTAATGATTATCCAAACAAGTGGAGCCTCACAATATCACATAGTTTAGTGATAAGATATTCCAGTTTACCTGTGAGGTTCTGGAAAGAAATGATCGGATACCCCAAGACTGTCCCATTCTATTCGTAATATGTTTACTGGCTGTCTACAACCTTTCTGTTGTGGGCTTTTGACCGTGTTGAAGATCGAGTTTGTGTATTCCAGAAAGTCCACAAAATTCGGCTTCATCCTGGAAAGGTTTGATAGGAAGGAGGTAGTTGAGATGACCATTGGGAAACATCGACATTTGAAAGAATTCCTTAAAGACCACTATGACCATATTATGGGCTATAGTTGAACAATTAAAACTGAGTTTCATCAATCCAGTTGGCGATCGATTTGGTGCTGTAGTGTATTTAGCAGTAATATTTGAAGATATCTCCGGCCAGATTTGACGATCGATTGTGTCTACCGTTACAGAAGAGACAACGTCTGAATGAATCAGAACCACACATGTAATTATCTAGTTACCGGCGTCTGCCATCTGTCCCAGTCAAACTGAGCCGTGTTGCCCACAGGGCGGATAGAAAACGTCTCCAGTTTTAATGAGGCTAGAAATTTTTAGTGATCTAAGTAGGAAACGGGTTGCAGAATAAACCATCTCGTGGCGGCTGAGAAATCAGTTGTATGCTGTTCTGAACTTGTTTGAATGATTAAAAAGGTAGAAAATTTCGGTTGTTAATGTAGTTGTTGGGTGTTAATTTGGGTTACTGAGTTTAATTATACGCACTACGAGTTCTCGTTGAATCTTTACTTTTGGGTGCTTCTTAGGAAGGGTAAATAGTTTTTATGAGGTTACACAATACGGAGCTGATTTGTCGGATATGACGGATAATTGCTAACAGCGTGTGAGAGCATTCTAGATCACTATGTTGTTTCATCCAGCTCATGTCAGCTCAATCGTGAGGATTCTGTTGTTGGTTGAACCCAACTGACACAATCCCTCTGGCCTGTAATTGAACAGCCTAACAGTAATTAGGTTAGATACGACTGTGCGTGTCACACGACCGAGAACTCTTCAAGAGTTAAATGAAGTAAAGATAACTTTGTATTCTAACAAGAGCGTATTTTGCACTCAGCAGTTAATGAAAACCTACGGAATTTTGCTTCAACGGCTCGTCAGAGCAAGCTTTTTTTTAACGTTTCCAGGCATAATTTTATGTTCAATTTCTAGAAGTTGTGGTTAAGTGCACTGACGATTTACGCTATTCAGCACAACATAAATACCCAAGGTTATCACTACCATTCAATGCAACAACTACGATGTACATATATATGTGTATATTCATATCAACGAATATGGTAACTTCATTGTACACTGATTATTTGACCAGCTTTTTGCGTCCACGGACTAAAAACATGTTTTAGTATATCATAGCGGTAAACACACCCCACCAAAAACTGTGTTGGGCAACAAGGCAACTCGATTTGTTGTATATATGGTTTGCGGTCCGAGTAATGGGTAAGATTAAACAGTATCTGTTTCGGTATGTTCTCGCACCAGCTTAATTAAAATCTAAGATTGCAAGTAACGGGAAACTAAGCATTCAGTTCACAGATAACCTGTTCTTTTGTTTAGGGTGTTGGAAGTTCCAGACTTTTATTAGGAACAATCTGGTGGAACACAGAAAAATAAAAACTTCGAGAATACACTACTCTCCTTCTGAGTTTGGTTGTGCCAGATTGATGATGCAACAAAAGATGGACTTCCTATTCTAAATCATTCTTACCTTACATAAATTTTGGCTATCATATTGTTGGAACTTTTTTCTATGTGTGAGTTCTCCACAATAGTGCTGTGACCATCCTGTGGTGGAATGGGGCGTGAACAAATGATCGACACCTGACTATACGCTTACCTCAATTCCTGGAAAACAGTGTACAATGTGAAACAGTTTCAGTTAAATTACACAATTAACCGAAAATTATGTACATGAGGACCAGACACAAAATTAGAAAACCAGAAATATCTAGGGAGGGATTCACAACAAATTCCGCACTTGCTATACACACCGCTCTTTCATCGGATACAAAGTTTTTGGTAGAGTTATATCCAATCAACTATTCCGGCAATTTTTGAGCATTGAAGCAATCTGTTGTTAGAGATATTGGGCACGTTTAATGACAGCTGGTTACAGAGAAAGGCAGACCTTCCTGATTTTCAGGCATAAATTTAAGGACGGTTTGGTGGATATTTTCTCCTTGTTATTCTGCTATTGACTACCACAGTCAGTCCCCAAGGGATTCTACGAGTTGGACTTTAGTGTGTAGCTATCCTCTTTTGTCACTAAATATATATATACATATAAAGCCTGAGTGGGATATGCGTACGTATGGGCATCGATGTATGGGTGCAGGATTTACGACAGTTCGACATAAAGCGGAGAATTCCTTCACCCGAGCATTCGGCACAGCTGTGTAGGGTATCCTGGGAAAAAACGAACTACAACAGTTTTAATTCTGATTCTCGTAAGGAAAAAGTTGTTGCTTTCAACAGAACAATCATGAAAGTGTGTTTTTTAGGAGGCACGACTCAGTAATTTTGTTTACAGAGGGTCCGTTTATTCTACGTAAACAGACTAACTAACTTTCAACACACCTACAACTGTGATGGACTAACATGTGGGAAATATTTTCTTCCGAACAAACCGAATTGCAGTGTGAGCTAATTGCCAAGGCAAAAACATCTGGTTTATCGTCCCTCATACGAATAGCAAAAAAATTGAAAATTTTCTAAGCTGACTGATCCAGACAAAATCAAAGTTATTTGTTAGTTTCAATTTGTGGTCACACACTTATAAGTATCAGTTGGGTGGTGTGTACTCACTCGCTGTGTAAGATGAGCGTCCTGAAACTTATTTAGCTCACTGGGTGGGATGACCTTTCACAGTATTTGTAGAAATTTAATGTGAACAGCACTCAAACTCAATTACACACGCTTTTGAAGAGGGAATGTTGACCAAAGCATCACTGGCCTCATTGGATGGTGGTTACTGGTTCTTGCTGCGTTATTGGTGTGTACGCAGCTCTCGATTAATATATCAGTCACATATCGCTCCGGTGTTATATATCCAATGGATCACACCAGCACGAGCCTGGGTTTTATGGACAAATGATTTGCCAACTTTTGTATCAATACACTTAGCTATGATTGTATTCCAATAGTATGCACTGTATTAAGGGGTGTCCACCAAGGAATGTTCTACTCGATTCAGCACTAGTTTGTTTCTTGAATGCCTCGCCGTTCTTTCCATCGAAGCCCTGGCCATGAAACTACTGTGTCATGAAGTAGGGCATTATACGAAGAACGCAAGCCGGTCACTCAATTCAATGATGGACAGTGACATCAGATGTGGGGGTCTACTGGAGACTATGCGTTTCAGGACTCTTCTGGTTAAGATATAAATCCCATCAACAATTGCCAATTCTGTGTACCTAAAGTAAAGTGCATTTTGAGGCTGAATCTACAGGATGGTGAGTAGAAGGAGTTCGTGCATTTTTGACTCTTAGGCTGATGGAAGACTGACAACTGGTAAGCTGCTCAACCGATGTCGTTTGTTCCAATGTTGAGTGAACAACCTTTCTTGGGATGAATGCGTATATCGGCCGCATTGTCGAGTTCTTGTGAATGCTTCCTTGAAGCCGTCCTTAGCGGAACTGCCTGTCAAGTTATATTTGTACGTAATGAGCGCCGAAGTATGAACACACTTTGTTACTCTATTTATAAATGCCACAGGACATATCGAACAAAGTTACTGGGTACAGTCCGGCCTGTAAATGCTACGTAGGAATGATATATCTCGGGGTACTGGTTGATAGCGAACAATTTACAATGTAGTTTTACGCAGAGACAAAGAGACCACTTAAACTGTTGGCAGTGGCAAAAGTCGGTCCAACAGGCCGAGACTATCATTCAGAAACCTTTGAGGCACGGCACCTGGTGGTATGAAAAATCATTGGCATGTGAACTAAAGTTCACTGCAACTGGGTCTGAAGTTAATGTGGAACCTGAGGTGGGCATAGCTGCTGGTTTACGAGCATGGTCAGCAGAGTGAAAGTTTTGATCGTCGTACTTTTTGTCAAGAGTGTTTCGTCAACGGAACAGTCATAAAACAAAAATTAAGATATGACTTCATTCCACACAGTCTCGTCAGCCGTAAACGTGTGACCAACATGGAGATAAAGCCAACAAGAATTAACTGGAACGATTAAAAGTACAAATCGAGCTGAATCGTGACTGTTGATCACGGCTAAACCCACGCTAAACAAAGTATGGCAGTCAGTTGTTTTTGTGGGCATTGAACTGGCTATCGACGACTGATCAGCAATGCTTTGATACAATTGAGAATCTGTGAGCTGTAAGCGTTAATCAAGACCTTAAACGAACCTGCGTTAATGAGACTGTGACCTGTGGTCGATAAGTGCCTTGCAATTGATGAAGCGGTGTTTCTTGCTCGATCGATAGGAACCACACATGCCTAATTATTGACAGAATTTGTGGGAGTCAAGGTTGCAATCAGAAACTGAGCAGTTAGCAACGTACTAGGTACGTCGTAACCGTAACCATCTCCATCGTAGTCAGTTTATCTAACAGCCTTTATTGGTACCAAGAAAATATCAATATTCAAAGTTACCTTTGCTGAATTCTGTATTTGCTGGCTATATCCCGTATGCCATGCAACACAAGAATATGTTGCCCAAGGACGGTCGTATCGTTCGACTGTAATAATTCGGGTCAGTCAGATACACCTAGCAGATACAGCAAATTATATACTCAGTGTCGTCTACTTAATGATTGTGAGTAGCGTAACTTGAAAAAATGAAGGAAAAGGTAAGCTATTTTGTAAAATTCATGTTCCATTGCTTGTGAATCACCCTGTATGCTACGATTTACTGAGACCGTGTCAAGAAAATTTTAATCTACTCAGTACTAATGTATCAAATAGATTATTTCGACCTGATCTGACTGGTTGTGTAAATGAATCCACGTACATGCTGTGAGTAGTAGTCAATGTGAGTAGTAGTATTCACTCGATTTCCCTGCCAACATTTGGGGCAATAATTAATGCTTTTTTGAAATACATATTAGCGAACACCCACGCATCTACAATACTGAATAAAAAAAGTTGTCACAAGCACTGTGTTACATATAATACGGAATCTAAAATGGTTATCATCAGGACAATACAACCGTGGCATACAATAGGCTACATCAGTTCTTTACGCATTCCTGTTACATTATGAAATGTTGGTCTCGCGAACAGCTCTTGTGCATCTTTTTCTTCCCGATTCAATAAGTGTCCAAGATGTAAGTGATCTCACCACAAAAATTGAAACAAATCAGGTAGTTCAGTAAGTCTGATGCACCATTTCGTCTTTTGGGTAAGGACGACGTGGATTTATCTGAAGATGCAGCATACAAACCAGCTGCGGCTGACAGTATTGAGTGGTTCACGCCTCACTGGATTTTAAGTGGCTACTGGTTGGAAGGTCAGCAGAGGTGGACTACATCTGTTAGCATGGACGTGCATCATAGAATCCGATGTACGTGACCACAGGTGTTCACGACTGTCCCACTTTGACGGAACTGAAGTGGGCATGATAGAATTCGAAAGTCCACATCTGAACACTGTCAGCCGTATGAGAACCTACTGCGCACCATGTTACCCTAAAAAAGACAGCCATTGTGAAAAAATCGGAACAAATCTTTCCCTAACATTTGTAAATTCTACCAACTCAAATCCACATCGTCCAGAGTGAGGGTGTAGTGGTCTAGATTGTTCCACCCGGTAGGTTCTAAGTATACATCTTTCACACTGATAATATATCGTGAAACGTTTAGCAAAATATTCTTAGGAATATGAAGTCTTCTTAGTGAATGCAGTGAATTATCATTTCCGCTATAATGGTTACCGAGGTTGTTGTTCACATCTGGACGAAGTCGTTTCAATGTGACAAATCAGTGTGTGAATGCAGACTGATTCGGCATATTTTTTCACAGACATACTCAATTCAGTTCTGATTGACATCGTTATGCGCGTGTGCGTGACACACGTAATTAACAGTTTTCCTTTGTGCTAATTGCGATGATTCAAAGTTCAAATTGTAGCTAAGGTTCTATACTTCCAGTCTCGAACCCATAAGACATCAATAGCAACTTCATGTGCTTTTGGATTTACCAGGCAGATGTAATAGAACACATAGTTGGATAATTGATCTTTGTTTCCGATGACAAAGTTATACCTCATTTCGTATTGAATGCAGATGGAGTTTTTCGTTACTGTTTTAAGTTATTAGCGAGTGAACTCCGTTTTCGCCAACTATAAGATTTGTACAAAAATATTCGGAGACGGTTAAACAGGAAACCATAACTTGAGAAGTTGTCAGTAGTTCTGGACTCTCTATATATGGACGAGATGCTGATAAACGACTACTGCTTGATATACCTAAGTTTAAGGAAACGTATTTTCATAGCTGCTTCTTTGCTCACTGATTTCTTGAAGGCAGAAAACTGAATAAAATTACCAGTGAAAGAAAATTAGGGATATCAGTATCAGGGGACCTTAGTCTACCGCCAATTCACATCGCACATACGGGAGAAACTGATGTATTATCAAGGATGACTGTTCTTTACTCGTCAATCCGCATATGAGCATCTTGTTTTTGTGTCATGAATGTAGAATGAAAGTCGATAACCTAGGACTCTACGTTTTGTTCTTAGTCGGATTTAAGCCGACTGCTTGGAGAAAAACAATATTTCCTATATTAGTGAGATATCTTAGGTGACAGACTGCTATCATATGTGCTCATCCACATATCACACAGACTGTTACGAAACTTATGTTTGTCTAGTAAACACCGTTTCAACAGGGACAATGCGGTCGTACAACAACAACCGCTGAGACTCATACTCTTCTTGCGGCATTCGCTTAATGCCATGTACTGATTATATACGCTGGCTTGACAAATATCTGTGAGGTTATGTATAATTTCCACATAGCTGGACCGTCGTAATCATTCCAACAGAGACAATGTGGAGTTCACCTTCGACATTCATCTCTTACAAGCCACTTCCTGCATTCTGATAAGAGTAACGTGTTTGGCAGGCTATAATTGGGTCCAGAGTCCGCTGAGTTGTCTTATACTCTGAGTTGCCTTCATAGTACACTTTCCCGCACTCTTACATCTACTGATCTTCTCAGGTTAGTATACTCTCCACTGATCAGGTTGACTGAATCGTTCGATACGGAAACCGTAACTTATACCTTATGTTTCGCCGTCGTATGAATTGTGGAAACTCCAGTTTACGCAGTCTTGTACTCAATTCTTCGCAAGCGGTGAATGCGACTTTCGTGACCACAGAAAATTGTGGTCGCCCTAGTCCCACATATACATTTTATAATGGCAGTGTGTTGTAATCTTCAAACAAATTTGGTTATTTCCTAATCGCTGGTGAGTTTCCAGGGTTCATATGCACATTCATCTCTTAATAGTCATACCCCTGTTTTGTGTTCTGTCTGGTGACACTTTTAAATGAAACAGACGCAAAGCAAGCGCCTAAAGCTGTTGTTCAATGTGTTATCACTTCTATCTTACTGATAGTGTTCAGCGCAAACATTTCTAGATGCAATATGTTTCTTGCAGTGCACAGTATCTTTTATTCACCAGTCATGTAAACCATATTCAGTCCACCGTTTATGTGAGCATAGTAGAGCCCGCAAAATTTGATCATTATGTCCCTTAGTACCTGAAATCACGGTTTTGTAATGTAGACTGTATGAGATTCATTTGGTTAATTTTAATTGAGGCATCGACGTTATTTTAGTAAATTTTCAACTCAACCTTCTTCTACGAGGAATTCGTACCATTATCATATAACTACTCATTATCTAATATTCTGATATTTACATCAAACTCTGAATACTTCAGTCGTGAAGGCTTGTACGCTCTCCTTCAACATACGAGGAACTAGATTAATGTCTACTTGAGAACGGCCTGAGCGGAATTCAGAACCCGGAGACTAGTGTTGTTTGCCTAAAAAGCAGCCAAAATTCATTCAGCAGTTGGAATCTACCTGGTTGATTCCGTGGGGTCAGCTTTGTCATCCCAGCTGAGGGGCAATTGAGCAAGATCTGCGTTAGTACCTTCAATAGTGCTAGGTGGACAACCTATTCAAGTGATACGCTGGGATGAGTTGGTAACTGCGTGTGTGGGGTTTTCGAACTGCGGCTGTGGCTTTGATATCTAACCGGTGGAGCCCAGGTCGTTTAAGGGTATGGGGTTGTTGTCAATAACATGTGTTTGCTATTTTCAAGGTCGGGCAACATCTAGCTCATCAAATCTTCACAGTGAGCAATAGTAACGGGGGTAATGGAGTTGTCGCTTTACGTCGGAAACAGCATAAATATCTCTGCTCCTCGAATCGTAGAACAATACGCAAACTATCTAGAACAATATGTACCTGAACTTGAAGTTTTATTTATTCGATAATGTCTGCTGTGTTGATGTTGAACAAGTGCTTGACATCACTTCTTCGTTGTCACAGGGATGGTACTAGAAATCTCGATGCTGACAAACATCCAGTGTTGGAATTTTATTAAGGACAGAACTTGACTGTTTGGTTACTTCTGTCAATAAGAACCATCACAGACTTCCGGCAGAATACCAGACTGTGGTCGTCTCCGCGTGATTTTCATTTCGTAATCTTTTAACAGCCAAACATAGTTAACCACCCATACACGGTGACTCAACCTTAGTATATTTTCAAAATGCATTGAAATCAAAATCTTTCGTTGAGCCCTCCTCAGACTGCTGTTGAGTTCACAAGAAATCGGTTGGAAAACAGCTGTTTATGTGTGAAACTTATAACGAGTTCAATTGATCATCCAAAAATCGCATAAATGGTACGGATCACAGTCCACTGGATGAAGGTGGAAGTGTTGGCGAATGCGTTAGCGTCACAAGGACGTCACGAGATAGGTCTTCGTCAATGTCGAGTTGGACAATCATTTAAGTTGGGTGTTCAGAAACTTACTGTCACATGTTTTTACATTAGCTCAATAGATTGCATGTTACTGCTTAGACGGAGAAACGCAGAACTGAATTGTATATCCTTTTTCGAAGAGCATTCAGAAGTTTCGCAATATTTTTAACACGTTTAGTTCAGGGGGATGTGTTATGTGCAGATAGTCGATTCAGACAAAAAGCTGCATTCGTTATCTTGTACCATCTTTCCATTCAAATCAGTGTAAGCGCGTATGGCTGTGTTAACACGATTTTTCACAAAAAAAGACTAGTATCCGGAGGCTACTTAGTAAGTAAATCACAGATACAATCTGACTCCAACCGTGTACTTCTTCGTGAATATGGCAACGTAAATAACTGTGGAGTTAGTGTGGAACTGTAGTTTTTCATCGTGGGTTTGACGAGAAGCGAGACTTACAAAATCGCATACAGCAGTGTAACATTATTTACACGAAAGGCCTATACGTCACTATCAAATCTAGTTAATTCCTTCCAAACAAAGACAACTGATCTAAGCGCTTGTAAAATGGAACCTTTTTGGTAAAGTACACCGTTTTTTTGCAGTTGCAGTACACAGAAAATGGTTGCCGGATCAGTTTGCCCCATTCGTGTGTTCCGATTGCACCTTTGAGCCATCGGTAGTTTGAGTACCTTCTGTTTGTTTAAATCAGGATCAGTAGATTTAATCGCTTTTAAACAAATATGCATTTTTATGATGGTTGGTGTCTTTATTATTCACCTACATCGAGCAGTGCTGGTTGCCATGGTGACTATCTTGAAAACGTTCATACCTTTGTTTGTGCCAAGTGTTTTAACTACCTTGTCTCTATAGTTCTGAATGAGATGTTGTTAGCTTCAATCATGTATATTTGGAAGATCACTTTAAAAACGAATTACCTTTGTAACTCCCACTGTTTCTGTGCTAGATAATGGTGATGGGCAGAAGGAGTGAAATCCTCCAGACTTTCAACCTGATCGTTATCAGTAGGATACCACAGTAAGGATATATATCACATGATTAACAGTGTTGTCGGATTAGGATAACTTTTCTTTTCATTCGGATATATAACACATAGATACGTTTCACAAACATTTGAAAAAGTTACCAAAACATCACGCCTGATATTCGCGAAATTCTCCTTCCTTTACCCTTGTTTTCGTCCGATGCGTTGTCTGTGCTAGAAAAACGTAAAAAGTTAATGTTGCCTGTATTTTTGGTGGAAAATGGCCATCACAATTAAGAACACAGTTCAAATGTGTTTACCAGTTTGGCGAGCACCAGTGCTGATCTGCCATGATACCGAATGTAAATTTGTAGGCCCTAGAAATTTGTAGTAATGGTAACAATTCATGTCAGCAAACTGACTACGAACCTTATGCGTGTCACTTTACATCCGGTGGAGAAACACAAGTATCCGTTAGCCATCATAAAATTGTATCTTCTGCTCCCTTAGATATTATGGAGTATAGAAGTTCCAGACAGCTCACATGGGTTACGAAAAGAACCGTAGTTTTTGTCTAATTGGCGGAAAGTCAGCAGCGAAACTGGGCAAATTACCACGGTTATTTTGTTCTCACTGAAAACTCTTGCGTGCAGGGTATTTTACCAGTAGTATTTGTGTGAAGTTTAATTAATTTTACTGAAATTCTGGTTACTAAAATCCATATCATGTGTATCAATCGACGCTGAGCGAACGTTTCTCAGTTTATCTGCATTAATTCTGCCACGTTGCACCCAGACGACAAATGGTGTTCAAAACACTAAATACACATAGTTCAAATGGCTGGCTAGAGTTCAGTTAAAACTTTAGTGCATTTATCTAGAACTGTAAAGTCACGCTTCCGGATGTATCTCCTGATTCATCTTTCAGTTCGTGTCATTTTCATACGGATGAAGAACATAACCGTTCGAGCTAATTTTGGGGAATTGAAGTAGAATTTGTTGACGGAGCATCGAACCCTTTTTTGATTGAATAAAACAATGAGAATACGCAATTCATGTGATGTTCTCCGGAGTAACATTTGGTACACTTCTGATCACACATGGACATGTAACTAATTTTAAACGAGTCAAAATTCCACCTAGCGGAACTCATGGCTTAAGAGATTAAACAGACGGACACCAAAAATGAAAATCACAATTGTGGGACTGCTGACTACGAGAGTAGCCGCAGTGTCAACACAAATTGTTTTTGAACACACAGTGAGGGACTGTGACGTTTAATGGCCAAAGACTCAGCAAACTGGAGTATGTGTTTCCGGTTGCTCCAAAAAATCACCAAGAACGCGTCAAAAACTTTGATTATGTGTCCTGTTTGTATTATGTACCTTGCGACGGAAGATGCGGGGTGCCGTTCATCGGCATCTATACAGGCTCCTAGTGTTTCTAATTGCGTCTCCAACCATTTGGGTACATGCTGCTTGATACGAACAGCTAGTTGTCGGTTTGTTCTCCCTATGTAGCCCATACTGTAGCCACGTGAATATTTGTATAAACAGTGAGATGTGACAGACATACACTGTTCGTTCGTAACCGGGGCGACTGGTAGAGTTCTAGTTCGTTGTATCACACACCGTTTTGCAGCGTTATAAGTCCTGGATACAGCCGCTGTTAGACGCTTCCTCGTCATTGTTGACCGGCTGTACCGTAGGAACGGGAGTTCTGAATACGCCGTCCTCTTCGGTACCGTCGTCACTTCTACAGTTGGGATGACGGCTTTGCCGTACTTTTTAATAAATCCCAGAGGGTACCCGCTGACCTACAGAGTGTCTGTTAGTAAGTCTAACTATAGCTCTAGGTTGTCTTCAGTGCAAATCCTCCGTGCTCTATGTAAAAGCGTCCTGACTAGACTTCTCTTATGCTGCACTGGACAGAAGCTTTCGAAATGCATGTACTGTTCAGTCCAGGTAGGTTTCCTGTAGATGGATCTCCCTACTGTGCCATCTTGTCTTCGAGTAACTAAAATGTCCAGGTACGGAAGGCCTGTTGTTTGAGTATCTCCGTTAGGTTTCTCAGCAAGTAACACAGACGGCACAGGTAAACTTTCCAGCTTAGTAATTTCTAACCACAAATCGTACAGGTTTCACCTACAGACAAGGAACGACTAAATGTAGAATCCTCTTGAATCTATCAGCCAATCTGGTTGGCTTTTAGCACTTTTCATCACTGTAAGGCTGAAGCCATTGAGTACATTGCAAATGTGAGTCAGTAGCATACTTACATATGATTGCAAGATATATTATGTAAGTTGTAGTGTTCATTATTTACTCCCACCGGATCCATTTCGATATAAACGTTGGCCAAAATTCACTCATGGACTAGGTCTATGTTCTGACCAATGCTGGTTTGTGCTAATCAATGCCACAGATAAATTCATGTTTTGTTAAACCTTCTTTCTCAACAACAGCAAACCACGCAAACCTTACTAATCCAGTAATTAGTCTCAATTGCTTACTGTAATCCTGTGGGACAGTAAGCTGCATGATACAGAAATGCATAATTATAGTGTAAATCCACCACAGTGTTCCTCATTGTAGTGAAGACCATCGACTGTTTACAGTTTTGGAAAACAATTCTATACTAGTCAATGAAAATTTGCATCCGGAAACTAGTTCCAGTGGTGGCTATCAACCGTGATTGTAGGATGACTTTCACGTTGGTGTTTTCGGTCCGCAGTAGTCTTGTTTCCAAGTTATTTTTTGTTATCGTTATCACGCACAGTTACACTGAAAAAAAATAGGTAATATATTCACTAACTGTTTCCCTTCATCAACTTAGCTCTGATCTTTTATGGTGTGTTAGTTTGCTTGAGGATTTTGAAACACATTGGGGAAGACTCTAACTGAAAGTAGAAGTGTGTACGCTATACCATTCGTTAATGAGAAACAACGTTTGCTTGCTTCCAGGGCTTTTGAGTCAACATCTGGCCTTCTAGAAGTCATTCAGTTTGGTTATTATAGATTACCAGTTACATCGTGATTGTTTGCGAATCTGAGAACTTAAAGCCGAATCGTCTGACACATGTACAATTAAATGATTGCAAGATAAATTTACACAAAGCTTAATACTTTCAACCAGAACTGCTTTAACTAATGAATTTTTTCTTAACCACAGCAAAAAGACGATGACCTCGAATTTCAACTAGTTTTTTACTCGGTTTTGTTTTGGTGAGTTAACTGTTCTCGAACGCTTTCAAGATGGGTCGAAGAGGAAGATTTCAAATATTCTTCAACAAAAGTTGTTCGCGAATAGGCTTGGCGGGTGCCACAGTTTGAATAAGTATGACGCTTCCCTCTCCTCTGTATTATGTTTTGAGACCCAGACATCCAGACTGCGCTCAAGTGATAAAAAATCCATCTACCATAATTGTATACACTGGCTAGGTAAGATAGACTAGCGTGTTTCTATCAATTTATTTAATTTGGCAACTGGACATTGAAATGTGATACCACATTTGTTTTTGGTTCGGTCGTGTCAGTGGGTATTCGGAAAGCAGAGGTTTTAGCCCACAATGTATTGTCACATTGACTGATTCAGTTTTGACCACTAATTCCAAAACGGGATGTGGCAGGGCTGAGAATAAGTGATAACACGGATCATAAAGTCTAAAAGACTACCTTATCCAGCTGACCTTGCGGACCTAGTTAATGTGTTAAAGTGTAATGTCTCTCTTGTGATCAACTATACCTTGTATTCACTCCGGGCGATGAGTGTTTGTATGTAAATATTTTTCAAACGAAAGACAGCTAATGCAGTGTCTGAGTCATGTTAATTATCAGAATGGTAAAATTTGGGAAGTGTTCAGTATAGGGTCAAGATCAAGTCTAACTGAAGGGACATATTGGATTGGAACAATGAGTTCTCTTGATCCAGCCAACGATAACAATGGGAAAAACATATCACAGGATTCTAACGTTCTGTTTACTCTCCTGAGTTACAAACGTAACGTTCGGGGGTTGCAACGAAACAAGCAACCTCTTTGTATCATATAAGATGACCGGTGGTCAATAGTCCCAAGGTAAACAGACTGCGTGAGTCAATAATTTGCTTGTAAATATGACAGGAAAGCGACCATAGATTAGCACAGCTTCAGAATACGCGAGCAATTTTTGATTTCGGTTACAAAATGATTCGTCAAAAATCAGGTTATGGTGTGACCTATTTTGATTTTATGCCGTGTAGGTGATGGGGTTGTGTTTCTGTTCCCACCCTCTGCTTTGTCATATCGCTCACCATTCACTGATAACAATAGCTTGCCTTGTATGAAACCAGAAAATCATCTGCTTCTGCTGTTGCTATCTTCATTTCATTTAAAATCCAATGTTTTTATTTTGGCGACCGAACAGAGTGAAAGAACAATTAACATGTTGTAGTCTATTGTAGCGAAAACGCGTTCGATAAAGCACAGTCTTTAATGTCCAACTCACCGGTTATCATGCCACGCGCGCACTCGCCCTTATGAACTGGTATTCCGGTCAGCAACATCCGCGGGTTCCTACTCGGGACACAGTGACTTCTTCTTGGTTTGGTTGTGTGGCCGGCGTCCTCTATCTGGGTGGTTGGGTTCCGTCTGTCATTTCTCGCCCGTTTATCCGATCTCGTTAGGCAATCGCTTACGCGGTCTTCGGTGTTGTCCGCGAACCCATCTCTGTGGGATTCTAGACGTACCTCACCGCCGCATTAAGATATCCCGCCAATTTGGAATACTCGTACTTCTAGTTTGGTACTTCACTGAAATATGTCTAATTTTGTTATTAAAGATACTGATTCTCCTTTTTAATTTTTGCAGTAATTCAGTTAAGTAGGAAACAACAGTGGAACCGGATGTGTCCAAACACAATTTTTCACCTGGTTCTAGTTATAAATACAACCAAACAAAATAGAGAGATCCGAATAAGTAGCGCCGGATATACTGGAGAGAATGTTAGATACAAACAGTTTGTGGAAGGTAGGCGGATAGTAGTTATCTGATGCGAATTCCACCACAGCCTGATAAAGTTGTTGAGAGTTAGTCAGAGATTGCAAAATCTGTTGAGGCCAACTAAAGGACTTCAACGGATGGACAGTGTTAAGGGTAGAGCGCACCTGCTAAAAAGTTGATCGGTTAACTGAAGAAGGAGGGATGGAGGTTTTAAACGCCAGGACACCAAAAGATTAATATCCGGCAATGTTGCAGTCGGCAATGAATTTTGTTTGACAAATCCATATTTTTGCTTACAGTAACTCACCAGAAATTAACAGATAGAAGGGAAGATAAAAATTCCATCCTAAGTTAGACAACTTTTGATACATGGAAACACCATATTGACATATTCAGGCGTAAAAGACTATTGATTGGGACGATATGACTGAATGGACAGTTCACGTAAAACTGTTTAGCCAGATGAGCTAGTAGGATCCCCTGGAG
Source organism: Paragonimus westermani (assembly GCA_008508345.1). NCBI lineage: Eukaryota > Metazoa > Platyhelminthes > Trematoda > Plagiorchiida > Troglotrematidae > Paragonimus > Paragonimus westermani. The sequence goes on along the minus strand of QNGE01002779.1, from coordinate 8,123 downwards.
CATTCGATGCCCAGAGCAATACCATCTGCACATATACTTAATAATATGGGAGCAGTAGCAAGTGCGAATAAATAAGGAGGAAAGATTGTGTCCCAGAAAACACTGAAGACAACTGTGAATATGGATGGGACTTCAACATTGAATTAGAAATATTGGCATAGATAGGCAAGAATAATTTATTCGAAGCAAGGTTGTTGAAAAATCAGTGTCATCAAGTTGATATTTTTGTTCTGAAAAGCGTATGTTGAAAACCATGTGATTCTACTCAGGTAGAACTAACTAGGCTAGCGAAGGCATGAGTTAAGCGAAACTGGTTAAATTGCAGTGTTCACCCTCACTTTTACTCAGGCAGTAATTAATTGTTGAATGCTAACACAGAGTGTACTACAATTCTGTCAGAGGAGGACCACAAATGACAAGTGGTAATGTTGTGAACCAAGAAGGCGGATGGCACACAAGTTGTTTATTTGGGAAACCAATACACGACTTAAGCGTCTCAATGGGACTACGAACAGAAACACTCATTTACACGCCACACTCGTCCGAGGATGCCCCAGTCGCTTTAGACAGTATGTGTCAGTTCAGTCATGTGGCGAAGGCCATTCCATGTCATTCTGCCTTCCAATGATCCTTCCGATATCTCTCCCTTATTTATTCCGCGACCATTTCGATCTAAGCTACTACTGAATAGTGGTGTGAGTAGTATGGTGCGACCGTCTACCCTCACTACAGTGAAAGCTGACCTAACCAGTCACCATACGCCGGTCGTAGCTTGTCGTATGCGTATGAAAGCAATGGCTTGTGAACAACTGAATAATGTGGACCTAAAATTTATACTCTTATCACAGTGTTTAATGGTTAATTGGCAATGGTAAGCTAAAGTGGGATGCTCATAAATCTCAATTTTCTTTTCCAAACCATTCTGTTCAAATTACTGAAAGGATGACCTCTTCGAACCCAACACTAGTCCATGTGCGTTGTGTCACATCGAACAAAGTGAAATCGAGATGAGGCTAAGGTTGAGTGAGGGACATATTTCGGTGCATATTGCATCAGTCTCGAACTAGTACTGATAGGGGTTGTACAAACATGGTGCATTTCTTAGCTTATCTGTCAACCTAGGCGGCTACACGGCTGTCACTTTGCACCTTATAAGCGGATTGGTTTGAAACAAAACCGTTTAACAAGCTGATCTTTCTTCATGTAGATCAAACGGCGCAGTCGTCCACATCGTTGTCTCATGGAGACATGGCCAGAGCTCTAGTCCTGGCAGTGGCAAGTTTATAAAATACTGATAGACCGTAACCACAGCAAAACTGGAGGCTAGCCCACCTTTTCGAAACGGGTTGGTCAAAATGTTCAAGGGAATGTTACAGCTGCGAGCAGTTGTGGGTGATGCTTAACTTATATCAACCAATTGCCTTACCCATTACCATAAGGTGACTTTTGGCGTCTACGTCTTAGGGTATTTTTCAAGTCAGTGCGAATAATCACATCTCAGTTTTGCTAACCATACATCAGATAAGAATGTTGAACTTTTAACGGGCAAAAAGGTAGACATACAGATTTAGAGTGCAACCTTAATAAGAGTACAACGATGAACTGGTACCCGTTAAGAAGAACGCACTTTTATATCTGCTCTTTCAACTACGATTGGCCTAGCTCTGAGTGTATAAGTGATTATCAGCTAATCAGTTGATATCCAACGATTGAGTGATAATTTTATCATCCAGGCCCAAAACATTGAGGGAAACAGTAGCAGTGCGCATTGAAAAACACAAAAATGGGGAACAATTTAAGCAGATGAAGTATATGATGGATCAGTTCATCTAAATTGGCACAGCGAAAACGTATACACTCCAGGTGATAAGTAGTCGAGTGTACGCGTTGCCGTACGAATATACGTGAGGCTGTCAGTGCTGCACATTTCGAACGGACGCTGTTATCCGGCGGTCTGATTAGCAAAGAAGGTGGAACCACTTTTGCGGAAAGGCAACGAACATTAAACACACGGTGGTTGACCCAGTTGGCATGTTTCTTGGCCAGAGTGATTCGATTATTAATCAGTTGTGTTATTCCCAATCTGTATATCAGATGAAGTATATACATCATTTTGAAGTTGATGATTTATACACAGATCCTCTACCAAAAAATGATTCTCTTCCTCTTTGAACATCAATGTCGATCACTTGAATCAGAGTGTACTCTGCTCTCAAACATGGTACACCCAACCATTAATGGTCGCAATATTTAGTTATACGAGCCTAGTCTTACTGGTCACGATGCCTACGACAGAAGCGTGAAGTATTTTGTCGCACAGTCTTCAGATAACTATCTGTTTCGCGGAATTATTCATACCCACTACCACAAGAATGAGATCAGACGTGTCGGCTCGCTGCTTGGCACGAGTCTAATCAATATGTGAAGAACAACAACGAATTTCGAGCAAATTTCAGTTTCCCAACTTTGACAACCAGTGATGGCGTTCTTTAGGTTCGTTGTACTCAAACACAAATGTTCGTCCTTATATGCATGCGTTTACTGGATAGTAAATTTTTGTTGATATAACGAAATTGTAGAGAAACGGTGATTGAACGTGAGAAAACACATATCAGTAAAGAGGATCAAGCTGGAGTACAACAAACCACCAGCTGAAATTATTGAATCGATCTGCACATACAGCCAACAAAACGCGCACACTGACTGGAAGCAAACAGTCGATACGCTGGCAAAAACGAACACACATGTAAAGTGACCTGTAGATACGAAGTGGTGAAGTACCCATGGGACTTGTTGTAACGACTGATCCAAGTGACTCTTCTGGGTGAATAATTTCCATCACCTCTACCAAGTCGGCTTTAAATAAGACGCACGGTAGTGTGCTTCATAGTGGTTAGACAGCAACTAAGAAAAGTTACGTTTGACCAGCAGCCTATCCATTAGATACTCAAGTTCAGAAAATCATTCCTTAATCGCTCCAACGTTGTTAATGTATGAAGGTCGGCTTACAGATGACTGAATGGGAGTAAAATTCACTAATTATCAAAGGCTTTATGTAAAAGTGCTCGTCTTTCTGAACAAAGCTCCATACTATATATTATATTTTTCATTTCCCCTTATTTAAACGAGTACACTAGTAATGTGCCGTTTAGAAACGAATAACAGACCCACATCTCGATTTCTGTGTTGGTGGGTACCGTAGAGTTGTGGATTGTGGAGTCCACTACAGAGTGAACGCGTCAACAGGTTCTTGCAAGAAGTCTCTATCTTCTTCTAACTATTCATTCAAGCTTCTTATGAACTAAAGTAACATAGCTATTTTGTTTTTAACCTGCAAAGGGGCTAGTCACCATCAGGGCTTGAAAGATACTGAGAAAGGTTGTTACAAGCCGCCAAGTTGTTCGCCCTAAGTTAGTAATTAAAAGAAGTACGAATCTTAGGGAAAGCATTCAAATATCAACTTGATCTCGTGATCCAGTGGATGAACGACTGGACTGCTACTGTAACACTCCTAGCGTGTATAGTGCGGATATATCCAATTGTAGAACCAAACAGCTTCGTCATTGTTCACCTGGACCAGCTGTTTGGCTGCACATTTTGCAGACGGACTTAATCTAATTGTCGTAAGTTCATCTGTTTGCAGCTTGTGATTGCACACAATGAACTAGACAATTTTCTATTAGCGGATGTACACACTATTGTATTTAGCAATCAATATGTGGTAACTGGTAAACTAAGAACAGGTGAGTAAATGACTGTACATCGTTTTGAAGCGCACCTACTTACGGACACGTAAAAACTTAATTTCTTTGTGAATTGATGAAGTTATGTAATTCATCTCGGGAAACAGGGAACGGGAGACAAAGGTCTTCGGTTCGTCAGAGCTGGCTGACAGCCAGTCTGATAAATAGCTATAAATCTTGATTTTGGACGTACGGTTAAATCGTTTACCGAGGTAGACTCCAGACATTGTGCTTTTAACCTAAATTATGGGTATGCTTAGTTAAACCAGAATATGGAAAAGGTTCTATATAAAGTGGCGTCTGTGTTCAGTTTAACGTCAGTTTCCTTTACATCAAGATGTATATATTTTGCCAGTGCCAGATTCAGTCATCCGCTACACCATCTCCAGATATTAGGACTTTATTTTTATATAAGTTTAGAAGCCTATTTAGATTGCTAAAAAGTAATCATGAATCTTGAGCGAAAGACTTTGAAAATCGCTCAGACTTGATTACAGTTTTTGTATTCAGTTCAATAGTTGACCATTTGTTAGGGAATAACTTATCTAGGTTGGGCTGCCCTGAGTCTTCCCTACCATTGTCACCCTTTCAACAGTTATTAAGTATTGTTCAACAGATGAAAGTACACCTGTGACTTCGACCAGCCTAAGCAAAGGGCTATTGTATTAACAAAAGCATTACTGTCTCCTCCCGCGAATAACTGACTACTTGGGAACTTCTGGCCAGCTTGTGTTATTGTGTGTGCAACTATGTTAAGTTGTTCACACCCAGTTCCATATCTGTAGCTCAGTGAACAACAGTTTCCTTACACAAACATGCGAACTCCAGTGTCAAGGTCAGGGAATATTGAGGAGCTCTATTAAGGACGGAATTCCAATGCACCGATTTATTTTCAGTGGAAGCTAGTTGAGAATACTAACTGATTGGTAAACCTGCGATCAAACACGGATTGTGATTAGGTGGCACCCGAGAGGAGAGGTCACTAACGGATGGAGGTAGTGAAGCTGGTTGCAATGATTTATGTTTAATTCTACTGTTCATATGGTAAAGTGCGCACGCAAGTTTGACCATTTGTCAAGTTTTCTGTTGACAGTTCAACTTTTTGTCTGACTGCATACCTATTCCTTGGGGGTGTCAAATTTTGGCTATGCAATCATGCGCAACGAACACTTCTATAACGGCGTGAACAGTACTGAATAGACATACTCAACTAGGTCAACTGCATTCAACCAAATCAGATATTTTGTGACTGACAATACAGGTTGCCCAAGCATACACTACGCTTAGGAAATTTCGCGTTCCGTAAGTTTGCCTGGGGACAAAACTTCCAAGAATTGTAAACTCTAGATGAGGATATGCCCCAGTGATGAGACCTTGTGCTTCCGATTAACGTGAATCAGCCGAAATGCTGACCTAAGAGTAAGGATTTCAGTTAACTTTGAGTGGTGTTTGATGTGAAACAAACTGTAATTGTTTTGATCCGTAAATACCGGTAGTCCTCTCACACAGTTTTCAGTTCTCATTTTCAAAATTCCCATTTCCGAAATACACTTGCGACTTGAAGACACTTTGGAGATTGCGAGTTGGCTTTACTTGCTACAATATCGCCGTGGACAGACTAAAACTGTTCACATTAGAATATTTCTACTGAAAATGCTCACGGCCCAACTCATCGTGTGATTGGTAGTACCAATACCTAAGTTTCAAAAATATAAAACATCCTTCCCCAGTTACGAATTTGAACAGTGAAATCAGAAGACCGGTTTTGCAAGATGGTAATATCATTTCGTATGTTCTCGTCAGTTGCTAACACATAACAGCGGTGAAAATCAAAAAAATATTTAAGCGAATTAATTCCATACATTAAGTCAACGTATACACTAGTCTGTCATTGGTCAAAACCTTGGCAGACGGCGGTTCAAGGTCAACAGCTTTTGCACGCAGGGGACCGGCTTGGTACGCGTGACTAGCAACGCTTCGAGTGACTTATGAATGACAGGCTTGTGATGACGCATCAACACGCGGAAAGCGTTTGTCGGGTCGACCACATGACCGGTCTCTAGCAGGTGTCTGGCGATCGAAGAAGCCGGCTTGCGTTCTTTGGTGGGATCGCGTCGGGTCACACCACACATCAAGTCCTCGATATACTTGGGCACGTGTTCCTTCATTCTAAGGCGCAGGGGTCGATCAGTTCTGCCAATGTAGAGGTTTGACATGTACAATCACGTAACGAACAGGTCAAACGTCCAGCAAAGTAATGATTTATACTGTGGAATACTGGATACTCAGGTCGGATTTAAATTCACCGGTAAAATTCTGGACACCAGTAAACATGAAAGATTATAGAGGAAATTATTTTAAACAATTTCTACACAAAATAAACATGGTTAACCAATAAGAGTACAAAGCAAGAAAACAGGTGATGATTGCACGAAATTTCAGGGGCGGCTAACATGTTACGTTCCTTATGAATGAACGACATACTAACAGGCTGGACCAAACAGGTGCAAAGCAGGTGACTAGAGTCCGAACGGGTTTGTTAGACAAATTTGTTGCACGCAGTAAAACTGGTCGAGGATTTACATCGAACACCTTTGAAAATGTGTTCCAGTGATTTTATTGACGTTGTATAAACTTTCTGATGAAGTGTGGGCACAACCGCAACAATAAAACTTGAACAGACAAGGTGTAAATAGGGGAGTATATGTACTTCTTGTCCCACATGAAACGAAGCAAATACATTGCGATAAATTGAAGTCCTACAACCGCACAGTTCATGCTGACCGATACACCACACTTAGATTACACCCGAGCAATTCCCATTGCGATTACTCTATTACAAACTGGCTTTTCCTCTCCCGACCAGGTCACCCTCAAGAAAATTATTCTGTTAATGTTAACAGTTATTGAATTTTATGCTCACTGTGACCAACTTAGTCATTCCTATTGCTCAAGTTCGTGACCAGTGTACTAGATGATTAGTAGTGATAGAATAACGCTTCGGTGCACATTTGCGTTTACACTTACCTCATGAACCATGGAAATCCCGTTTGAAAAAATATATATAATGAACACTCATCACAAGAGTTCATCGGATAGGAACCACAACTTGTTCAGTCTAAAGGGCAATAAACGATAGTTTGCGTAGTTAGTGAGTTTTGCTGGCATAATTTGAGCATCACTCAAAACCGATTGAAACTTTCAGTTTACCACAGCCTTTCCAGTTACCCTATTATGCAAAGAAGCAACAGTTATAGAATTTGCTCTCATTACTGTTTGTCAATAGTGCACATTCTTGCCATAAAGAGGTTTGCATTCTGACGATAAACAAATCTGCCGAAGTACTTGTTTGTGATAGTTTGATCGTGCCAAATGTGCGGTCATTAGCACAGTGATCATCGCGGCAGCTACTTAGAAAGATGATCGCAGTCTCAATTGTGGTTGTGATAAGACTGCTGGCTGCTGAAAAATATAGGTAAACGGGGTGTTTCTTTCCGGGCGAACACTCGTCGACTTGGCTTCCTCTGGTTCAAGAGGTCAGCCCAAATTCGAATGTGCATCGGAGCGTTCTCTTTTCAAAACCATTCTTCCGATACATTGGTTACAAAATTGCACAACGAGGTCTATTGAAGTCAACTGCAAAACCTCACAATTGTTTATATCGAGGAGTAATTTTTTCCGGAACTATCTGGCTAAAAAATGAATCCTTGCGAGCATCAGGAGGAATTAGCTCGGAATGGAGTAAGTGTATAAGGGATTGCCTAAGAATGACTTGACCGAGATGAATAAGCCTGGATGAGTCCACGAGAATGAAGCCATACGACGCACATGTTCGCTAGCTAGACGAACACTTGGCATTATATTTCATGTCATTAGAAAGTAAATCACAAACAGTAAAAAGTTGACAGAACTAGTACTTTACGGGAAAAGAAACAAAATGATCTGGTGTGTAACTGGTTGTGGTAAATATATACAATGCGCTTGTAGTTACTAACTTACACTGGCTACGGCCAAATAGGTTTGAAATGTTGATTATACTATTCAGTTGAAACCGCATAATAGATTTTGAATTTGTTTGAAAGCATCTAAATGATGCAGTCATAGTGGAAGACTAAACTCGTAATGACTCGGCTGCAATTATCACAGGCATGTTAGGCAGTCAACAGGTAAACCCGTTTTTTCTTGGCCCCATGTTGAGAGATCGGTGAAAAAGTCTGTGGATAGTACAGTGGGTTCAACACAACACATGTGAAAAACACCAAATGCAAAATTGTGTATAGAGGTAACTTAGGGGAAAACAACCAGATGAACTCTAGTTGGCTGAATAGAAACCCAACCGCGATTACAACACTCCTGAGGAAGGCCACCCGAGGTGGTTGA